>CM021103.1:2180979-2212702 GCA_007115665.2 Sequoiadendron giganteum
TATATTCAATGAGAAGATCATGTATAAGGATCAACTACAAGAAAAGAAGCATGAATATGCCAAAAAAGAATACGTGGTGCTAGATGAGATTCCAAAAAATAAAATTCCAGTGGTACCTAATGCTCAGTAACAACAAGTTATCCCACAGACTCCTGCAAGTGTCAAACATTCTAAAAGGATAACTAATTCTAGTGAATCTGAAGGTTATGAAGAAGCAATGCAGGTAGATACCAAAAAGCAGTGGGAGCTAGGCATGAAAGAGGAAATGGATTCTTTGCTACATAATCAAACTTGGGACTTTGTCCAATTGCCTACAGGTAAAAGAGAACTGCCAAATAAATGGGTTTATAGGTTGAAGGAAGAAGATTGAGGCAATACAAGATATAAGGCTAGACTCATTGTAAAAGGTTTTGTATATAAAAAAGGTATAGATTTTGATGAAATATTTTCTCTGGTTGTAAAGATTACTTCTATTAAAACTATTCTAAGTGTTGTGGCTACAAAAGACTTGCATCTTGAATAGCTAGATGTGAAAACAAATTTTCTCCTCGAGGATTTGAAAGAGGAAATATACATGCAGCAACCATAGGGATATGAGGTCAAGGGTAAGGATAAATTTTTGTGTAGGTTAAAGAAGAGTTTGTATCGCCTGAAGCAAGCACCTCAGCAATGGTATTTGACATTTGATAGTTTTATGGTTGAACAAGGTTACACATGATGTCATTCTAATTATTGTACTTATTTTAAGAAATGGGGTAATGGCGGTTGTATTATCCTATCGCTTTATGTTGATGAAATGCTTTTTGTCGAGTCTAACATGCAACATATTAATGAACTTAAGTAGAAATTAGAAAGTTCATTCGCTATGAAGGATTTGGGTGCAACAAAACAAATCCTTGGTATGAGGATCACACGGGATAGGAAAAACAAATATTTTTTTTTGTCTCAAAGTGAGTATGTAGAGAAGGTGTTGAAAAGGTTTAACATGTGGAATGCAAAATTAGTTAGTACACCTTTTCCTAGTCATTTTAAGTTGACTAAGGATATGTATCCAAAGACACAAGAGGAGGAAGACAAAATTTCTAAGATACCATATGCATCAATAGTTGGTAGCTTGATGTATGCAATGTTATGCACAAGGCCAGATATTGCACATGTAGTGGGAGTCATGAGCAGGTATATGAGAAATTCAAGAATGGAACATTGGAATGCAATAAAATGGATTATCTGATATTTAAGAGGTACTACTTCAAAGAAAATATGTTTTGGAGGAACAAATTCTGCTCTACAAAGATATGTTAACTTTGATATAGCGAGTGATATTGATAGAAAGAGTACTACAACGTATGTTTTTACTGTAGGAGGTACTGCAATTAGATGGATTTCTAAACTACAAAAGGTTGTTGTGTTTTCAACCACTAAAGTTGAGTATGTTGCTACTATGGAAGCTAGCAAGGAGATGATTTGGTTACAATATTTTTTGGAAGAATTGGGAAGACAACAAGAAGATAGCCCTTTGTACACTAATAGCCAAAGTTTCATTCATCTTGCTAAGAATTCGGCTCTGAATTCAAAAACTAAACACATATAGCATAGATACCACTTCATCCGGACAGTTTTGGAGGATGGACAATTGAAGCTGGAGAAAATTCACACAAGTGAGAATCTTGTAGATATGCTCACAAAGGTAGTTACATGGGAGAAACTAATTTCCTCATCAATTTTTTTGGCCTTCACGACTAATAATGGTGGATATAAGAAACCATCCAGACCTATAATCCAGTGGGAGCTGAAAGTGCAGCGGTGTCATCTAGGATCAGTCTCCAAGTGAGAGATTGTTTAGTGTGGAGCCTAATCAATCTCCAAGTGGGAGATTGTTGGTATGTGGTGATTGATCATGCAAATATTGTACACTCATAATGTATCCTCGTCGAGTTGTTAACTCATCAAGGTTTTCTCACTGACACATCAAGGTTTTCCCGCTGACACATCAAGGTTTTCTTGTTAACATGTCAAATGAAAAATGACCTTGTAAAACCCTAATTCTAGAAGGTTCCAAAAATCTTGTTATAAGTGGTTGGGATGTGTGTTTTGGTATGGTGTTCATGAGATTGTAATTTTTTTTGCACTAGATAATAAAATCATTAGATGGTTGAGTTTTGGTGGATGTAGCCCATATTGGGTGAACCACGTTAAATTATGTGTTGATCTATTTTGTGTTATTCTTCATTGTTATTTATAGGTTATTTAATCTGCATATAATTGTTAATGTTTATTGCTCTAATCTTCCTAAACCCTAACGCATATGGGCCAACCTACATGCTTCGATGAAATTCCCTTACACTCACAATTATCAATTGAACCCTTTAAAAAATGGGGTTTGGATTTTGTAGGACCCATTAATCCTCCTTCTTGGGATAAAGAGTATATTATGGTTTGTACTAATTATGTAACTAAATGGGTAGAAGTAGTAACTTTGAAACATGCTCGAGATATAAAAGTTTCTAACTTATTATACTCTAAAAAATTTACCATATATGGTGTAGTGAGAGAGATTGTTACATACCAGGGACCATATTTCACCTCTGATTTGGTTTTAGCCTTGGTGCGGGAATATGAAATCAAAAATAGAAAATATTCTTCATACCATCCACAAGCCAATGGGCAAGTGGAGGTGACCAATCGTGATTTGGATAATATCCTCATGAAAACTATGGCACTACATAAGAAGGATTGGGTAGATCGACTTCTTGAGGCAGTTTGGGCCTACAGAATGACTTGGAAGACAACCACTAGCTTGACACTATATGAAATTTTCTATGGAAAAAAGGTTGTTTTGCCCATTAAATTTGAAGTAAAAACTCTCTACACTTCTCTTCAATAGGGATTGTCTCAATGAAGCCCGGAAGGAAAGAATCACTCAACTCCATTCCTTAGATGAAATATGCTAGGAAGCCCTTTTTCATGTAGAGGCAGTGCAAAAACAAAGAGCACAAAGGCATGACCACTTCATTCAGTGATGGACATTCCAACCTAGGGAGTAGGTGTTGCTCTATGACTCTCAGTTCTAGGAATTCAAAGGGAAATTTCACACTCGGTGTCTTGGTCTATATGGGATTGAAACTGCTTATGATAATGGTGTTGTTATGTTGTGCACTATGGATTTAGAGTGCATGGCTCTTCTTGTCAACATGCATCATTTGAAGCTATACAAACAACCTATTTCAAAAGAAAATTTTGCTTGTACTGTGACGAAGGAACTCACTCTTGTTCCTATCACCTCTTTGAAGTAAACTGATATATATATATAAGAGAAAAAAATGCAATAAAAGATTTAATAACAAAAAATTTCAAGCGTTGTTGGCTATTTAACACTTGAAAATTGGATTCCAATGGGTGTTAATTGCTAAATAACCTTAGAGGTGAAAACTAGTTTTTCGGCGCCTCTAAGTGGTGATAGGGTGAAAATTGGAAATACCAATGATCTATCATCATAAAAAAATAAATAAATAAATAAAAACAAGAATAATGATAAAATTGTTTCCTATCACTTTTGTGCCAAGAATTCTTGGGGGTTCGATATTCTTGTCATTACCTATTCTATGGTGTGATAGGATAGCTCATTGCTCATTGCATTAGGAGGTATCTTTTTATCTCCCTGCTACTTTTTTTGGCCTCTACCCTTCATCATCACGTCATTTCAATTCCCTGTTCATGTGAGCTTTCCAATTCTACTAGGAATTCTTTCCTATCATGATCTGGACAAGAACTTCCACTTAACTAATCCAACTTCTATACTTTTTAACAAGCTTCCCTTTTGTTGATTACTATCATCTTGCAAATAAGAACCTTATTTTTGTCCTTTTTTTCCAACTTCCATTTCTTATATCCATCACCATCATTCGCTAGATTGCTTCTTCTACACACCTACTAGCTGCAATTTCTTTATCTATCCTTCTATATTTTTTGTCCTTCATCCTCTTTGGTTGCATCATTTTCAACATCTGCAATACATCCTTCTCACATGATAGGAATCTCCTCTATTTTCCTTTTCAAGATGTGTTGTCCTTTCAATTATTTTTTCTAGTTGTTCATTACTCATCATCAACCTTTATTTGTGCGACCATCTCAGCTCCACGCTGTCTTCCATACTTCTATGGGTATCATTAAATTTGGTAATTTTATTTTTCCTTTTCCATTTATTAAGTATTATTCTTTTTGTTGATTAAATCATGATGAGACCCATGGATGACTCCTCATTAAGTTGGGGGGAGTGTTATCTCCTTGTTATAAAATCATTCCAGCTATCACTTCATGGCATCATGGAAAATTCAAACTTTACCTCACTGTATACTCTGCAATAAATTTTCTTGTACCTCGTCATCTTAGACCTAACCGTCATTACTACTATTCATAACATTTTACCATTGTAACTTTTCTCGCATTTATTGTTACTATTTCAAGTTCTTTGGATTGATCACTGTTACCACTTCCTATTTCGCCATGGCTAATGACTGAAGACCCCGTTATGAACCTACTTCAATGAATGAGCTAAAAGCTCACAAGAATAAAGAAATTTATGAAGTGTTCAAATAGGCCCAATGGGATGTTTATTTCAATAAGTTGTGAGGGTTTGATAAAAGGGTCACTCATGAATTTGCAATGATTTTTTATGGTAAGCAGGTCTCTATAAGGGATGTCTAATTTCCTATTATTGCTACGATTATATCAAAGGTAACAGGGTTACCATTATCTAAAGAAGATTACTTCCCAAATAACAAAAATAAGGTTGTCAACCTCCAACCCATGCGTAAATCATTTCTAAGAAGAGGCGAGTCTGTGGAGATGGTTCACAATCAAATCACAAAATTGGCTCCTCTACCTAGAATCTGGAAGGGTGTGGATAAGTTTATAATTTAGTATATTACTTGCAAAGTCCGGTATGTGTATGTTCATGCTCAACACTTTAGGTTAATGATGTATTTTTGAAAGGAGAAATTAGTAAATGTTCCTTGTTTCCTTCATTATTCTTTGTACCGTATGAGTAGGGAATTTCAGAAAGAGAAGAATAATTCATTATCCCCCCATGGTTTAATTAGGTTGTTAATCATTCATGCCCTAAAAATGCTCTCTCCTCTGGGTGATTGGGACTCATTTGTTAATTTAAATGGTAACACTAGTTTTGAAGCTTCCGAAAACTCTTCAAATGAATATTCAGAATATTTTGATGAAGAAAAAGTTATGGCCCACCCGAAGAAGGTTTTGAGGAAAACAAAGACCTTGGAGTGAGCCCTAGTCCTTCCAAAAGAAAACCCTTGAAAATTCATCTACAAAGTCCCCAAGTTTGACTCCTAGGGAAACTAGGGCCTCAAGTGCTAAATCTTCCAAATTTTTAGATGTTAAAGGGTTTTATGCAAAACCTGTTAAAAGGAAACAAACCCTTTCTATATATTGTGAAAAAGAGTCATCTCCTGAACCTTCCTATGATAGGAAGGGAAAAAATAAATTAAAAGCTTTAACCAACCCTGTGAACAAACTGGAGGATTTAGCTAATGTTGCGAGTAATATGGGAAATCCAAAAGAAATGGACTTTGAATCATATCTCAAAGTTTTATTTGAAGTCATAAAGAAAAAGGGTAAGGGTAGCAGGGAACATAGGAAGTCAATAAGAAAAGGGGTTCAAAAACCAAAAAGAAAAGAAGTCTCCCATTTCTAAGACAAACATTGTTGATATAGATCAAGAACCCAAGAGTCCCATTGCTAAAAAATTCAACCATTGATGAGCCGTTAGATGAACAAGAAGAAAATGTTCCATTTGAACCCTTATGTCCATCTCCAAAAACTCATAATATTGAAGAACAACCAGAAGAAGTTAGTGTAGAGCTAGAAAGAAAAAAACCAGTAGACCCCATAGGGGCACAAGAGAAACTTGACAATTCACCCCTTCTTGATACATAAGTCAGTGAAGGGAATCTATAGTTAATTAAGTATGTGGAAATGAAACAAAATTTTGATAGGACACCTTCCCAAGGTAATCAAGAGATAGATGAAGAAAATAAGGATCAAGAACTTTCGAAGAAGCACCAAGAGGAAATCCAAAATTTGAAGGATGAGCTTGCCCAAATAAAAGAAGAAAGTCATTATCTCCAAACCCAACTATAGGAAGCTCGGTCTAATAAAAAATCACAAGCTACCAAGATTAACAACCTTAAAGAGGAACTTGCACAAATACTTTAGGATAGAGAACTTCATATGCTCATCAGTGAGCATGAGCAGTAGGTTCAAGATTTGAAGGAGAAGTAGGCTATAGAGATTAAAGGAACTTTGCATATGTTATGTTGGTGTTTTATTTTCCAGCTAGGCTTTGAAAATCTCTAAGAGGTAGCCAACCTCCATATTCAAGAACCACAAAGGCTAGTGGCCAATTGACAAGATTCAGTCAAAGACTAATATCTCCTATACTTTTGGCTCTACAAGACCAAGGTGGGTAAACCTATACAATGCCTAAAACTTAATGCACTCATACACCGACATTGTTGTTTAAAGCAGACAACTCCCAATGAAAATACACTAAGGGAAGCATTGACAACCTCAAACTTGGCTACATTCCTAGTAACTCAACCCTTTCTCAGCCATTGAGAAGCATGACATACAACAAACCAAACAGTAATATTAAGAATGATTTTGCATTTAAATTTGTTTCTGAGATGCACAAAACTGAATAATAGGTCAGTGCCAATTCTGGGCCATGGAGTCAAACACATAAATGAATTCACCAGCAAACAGATTTCAACCAGTGGATTTAAATTGCTAATGCTTTGCATCAAATTTTAGTGTCTTGCACCAACAATCCCTCTCTTATTATCAATCAAATTCTCTTTATCAAATCTCATCTGCACACCTAAAATCACAATCACCTGCTCAAAGCATTTTAACCATTTCTTTGAACAGAACAATGAACAGAAAAAACAATCTCATGAAATTTGAGATGACAAACTCAAAGATAATTTGTATTATTGAATTCATATGACTAAATGTGTACAAATATGGAGACAATCTTAAGATTTTTATGAATGTGCAAACACCTTCATGATTTTATTTGCATAAACTGGTTGTATTTGCTCATGAAATTAGAAAATTACAGCTTATAGACTCAAGAAATAACTTAGAATTTTCAATTCTCTATCTACCCAGCCCCATACAAAGTTTCAAAACCCAATCTCAAAACCTTTTACAATGAGAGGAGAAGAGAAGATATAGAAGAATGGAAAAAATAGAAGAAGCCCTAAAATTGATCTATTGAAGACATCTGTCAACCTCATTCCCGTTGATCAACAAAAAACAAAGCCTCACTCCTCTCTCTGCAACAAACTTATTCTGCCTTCCAAAAATGCCTTTGCTTTGCAACAGAAAATTTGTCCATGTGAAGGAATTCACTCCATTATTTCAAATTCACCAACAGTTGAAAAATTACCTCTGTGAAAACTCTCGTGGAAGCTTCACATTTCTGTTCATTTTATTTGCAACACTTTATTTTACCTCCCCACAAACATATTTTCTTATAAAGTGAATAAATTCACTTTATACAATACCCACATGCCCTCAAATATAAAATTCACTTTACTTATCTCTTATTAAAAATATCTCATAGCCACATTTTCATATTTTAATGCCGAGTCATAAAATGTTCACCCTACCCATGTTTTTATTCATATTTTCAAAATACTTCCCTATGCATTAAAATACTTCACACATAAAGTGAATAAAAATTCACTCCTCAAATAGAAACACTGATTTTACTCCCATTTTTCTCAGCATATTTAAAATATTTTCCCCTTTCACTTCTCACTGGAAAAATACATTACCCGCTTCTCCCTCCTTTACATCTTAATCCAGCAAAGAGAAAGTTTCACATTTATTACGCCGAAGGCGTATCCTATTTTGAAATAGCCGAGCTATTTTTGACTACCAACGATTAATAATCAACCAACACACTACAGTGCAGTTATATCAATCTCGCCCGTTCAATGCTTTTGGATAATATTTTACTCTTTTTCGCTTCCCGATGTTTGATTATTTAATTTACACTATAATCTGGCCATCGTTCGCCTTACAACTACCAGGCTGCATTGTTATTTAATGCTTAGATTTTTTACACCTTCATTGCATGGGAAAGTGAATATTATATTTATTTTTACCTTCATCGGATGTAGAGCCATCAGAATAATTCGGCGGTCCACGGTTTTTCTTTATAGCGCATGGTAGTGTAATTACTTGTTTTTCTTTATAGCGCATGGTAGTGTAATTAATTTCATCTACCCTGGTAAAGATATTATCCTCTCATTTATCCATCTTCTTTTTACTCTCTACAATTGACTTATTTCTTCATACTTGCAATTGCTTGCACTTCTGTCTTCCGCTGAACACGAAAATCCTTCATACCTGTATGTTGGCAAATGCTTCAAATTTCCCCTCTGTACATTCTTTGAATATGGTCTTTCTTGTAAATAACACTTGTTTCACTTAATTTTTTAAATATTTCTACATGTATTTATCTTCTATAGATAATTTGCTCTTGCAAAAAATTTAAAAATTATCTCAAAGCTCACCAATTCTGCCGTCAAATCCCTCCCTGTTTCAGGCAACAAGGTATTCTTTTACACTCAATTGCTTGCTTGCTTTTTTCCCTCCAGCTTATTCTGATTACAATTGCATAGATGCCAAAGTATTATGAAATCTTTATTAGAATTTTTCATAGATAATCTTTAACAGGTTGAAATATGATGTTTTGATTATTTTGCCTTTGAATGTACAAACGCCTCTTTTACTAATTTGGGGATTGTTTTGAGTTCAAAAGACAATAAAAATCTAATGAAATCTGTAGTCTGGTATACCTTTATGAGATAAGGTTGGAAACATTGTCACCAGTACACTTTAGTATTGAGAGGAGAATTCCATTCCTGTACCCAAATCTTTTGCCCTTACTCTTGTTCATTTTCTCCTATGCTCAGAGTTGAAATGGCACCCTGTCATAGTATCCACGCTCCTGTACTCCAGGTGTATAATTTAAAAAATAAAATCATTGAAACCATGTCAAGTGCCTAAACTCAAGATTCTGCATAAATTATTGCTACTTATAATCAACACGACCATAACAAAAAGTGATGCAGAAAAATTCAATAAACCAAAAGTTAAAGCATATCCAAAAGCAAACCCAAATTAAAATGTGAAGACACAATAATAATCTGTATGTAATGCAAATGTAGTAAGAATAGTGAACTTGCCTGAGCAAGAAACAAGATAAATATAGAGGAGGCGGCAAAGGCCAACAAAGCATTGTGCTGTCATTCCACCGTTGAAATGCTTCGTCTCTGTTGATGATGAAAATTCTGATCCATAGTCATTGTGCAACTACAACAGTTGAAGTGGACCTTACCACGGCCTCATTGGAAAGCAGTGATTCAAGCTTTCTCGCAGTCACTCGACCAAACATGTATTCGAAGTCCATCATGGGTGGGAGGAAGGAGATAGTGCTGAGGCCTTTTAGCAAGTCTTCGGGGTTAATCCCCCCTCTCGATCAAGAGAGGGGCGAGGCAACCTTTCAGTATCAGGAGTAGGATTTGGAATGAGAAGAGCCATTGTTCATTCATCGCCTTGGTTGTTGCAAACATCATAAATATGCATACAAGATTGAATGCCAATTTGTGCTTTCTTCCCTCTCCTGAAGCATAACTCGATGCGGAAGTTTCCAGATGGAGAGCATATGATGCTATAAGCATGCTATAAGGACGAACAACACCGTTCTGCCCTCATTCTGCTCTCTTCTCAAATTCGAGAGGAATTATACAGTTGATCCTAGTAGGAATGTATGCAAAATGTGGAAGCATAGACAAGCCACGTGAACTGTTTTAAGAATGCCATCTGCCAAACCATGCCACCTATTTTACCTCTTGATAAAATTTTATTGAAATTTTGCAATAGCCATAAAATATAAACTATGGGGGGATTGGACTAATTTAGGGAGTTTACTTGTTGATAAAATATAAATTTCTCTAAAAAAAATCATAGACGACACTCCCTACAACTGCAACTTCAAATATATTCACAATGAACAAAAAATTAGATCACAAGATTTTGCAGCCTTCCTGGCAAAATAGTGTAAGGCGATGAGAACAAGGAAATCATAAGCAACGTGTAGTTTTCTACCGAGCCAAACGTGGGAGGCATGCAACTTCCAAGTGTATGCTTGTTGTGGGTCCTTTTAATATATATAGGTTGAATTGGTTTGACCAAACTGTCATTTTTTGGCAAAAGCTTCTTCCTTTTACATTAATGTTGGTTAACGTGAGCATGATTTGGAAAAGAGAGAGAATTGAGAATTCCCTGATTGTAAATCAAATGAATGTTACAGGATAAAAAATGAGTCTGGAGAGGGATAGTAACAACCACTCATGGTAAAATCCTGATGTTTGTTATTTAAAAAAAAAACTATTTATCACATATAAATATAGACAATTTGTGGCAGATATTTGGAAATTTTATTTGTAGTTGAAGTTTAAAGTTAGTTTAAAGTTTGTTTAGATTTTAAATTTTAAAGTTTAATACTATTTCGCATAAATAATTGAGGTAAAATTTTTATTTTAAAATAATTATATTTATTTTTACAAATTGTTTGATAGTTGCCATTGTGATTTTTAAAAAAACTCATAAATTTTTCATTTTTTAAAAAAACTGATTTTTACATATTCTTTCCAAATTTTGTATATTTATAAATAGAAATAGAAATATTTGAAGATATTCAAAATCTATTTTCTAATATAATTATATGAAAATAGTAAGGAGAAAATAAAAAAATTGCTATGAAAATCTAATAGAAATAATAATTAGATGAAAATAGTGAGGAGAAAATTAAAAAATTGGTATGAAAATCTTGTTTTCTTTTTTCAATATATTTTACATAACTTTTACCCTATTCTTTATAACTCATCTTCAATTTCAACTATTTTCTTTTCAAATTTTTTCAAATATGTGGCTTCAGATTCTTCACTCCTTTATTTCAAAATCTACTTTAGTAAAACAAATATTTACAGATATTCAAAATCTACTCTCTACTTTACCAATTAGATATTTCAAGTTTCAAATATGTGGCTTCAGATTCTTCACTCCTTTATTTCAAAATCTACTTTAGTAAAACAAATATTTACAAATATTCAAAATCTACTCTCTACTTTACCAATTAGATATTTCAAGATATTTACTTACCTTAATTTTTTCTAACAATTTATTATATATAAAAATGAAAATAGAAATATTTGAAGATATTCAAAATCTAATTTGTAATCTACCAAACAAATATTTAAACATATTTAAAATCTACTTACCCTATTTTTATATAAATGGAAAGATACTTACGTTAATTTATTTTAACAATTTATTATATATATATGAAAATATAAATAATAATTATATGAAAAAAGAAAGGAGAAAATAAAAAAATTGCTATGAAAATTTGGCTTTCCTTTCTAATATATTGTATATAACCTTTACCCAAAAGAAGGAAAACTTTTTAATTTTTGACTTCACTTAAGTTTCATTTAGCATTGCCTATATTAAATATTTACTTATAACTCATCTTCGATTTCAACTATTTTCTTTTTAGATTCTTTAAAGTTATTTTATTTACTATTGCAATATACTTTAAATTTATTTAAGAGCTGTTTTTTAACTTATCAAAATCACATTAGGTTCCCTTCTTTGTTTTCTATTATATTTTATTTATTAAGAAATATATTGTTCGAGTAAATACACGTGCTAGATATCTTTGGTCTCCTAGTACCAACAATGATGTACTATAATTTAATATAGTGTACCACAAAAAAATTATATATTATAAATTTATTTAATAGTAGTGTGATTTTATTTTTATTTGAAAAACATGCATTGACAATTCTTTATCTTTATTTCAGCTATATTAATTATGTTTTCCCATTGTTTCAATTTTTTTTGTTTTTTATTTCTAAAATATTTGACTTAACTCATCTCAGGAAATGGCTAGCCACAATCAAATGCTTGATCTCATCCAAGTTTCTAGTGCGGATACACTAAACAATAAACACAGCCCTAATGTCTCTTTGAATCCCCATCATGTTGTCGCAGAGTCTTGTGCATCTGTAAATCAACCAGAAAGCCTTGGACCTGTTGTCGAACATCTAGCAACTACTATCACAAATAGTTGCCACACCATTGTCGATAATTTCAAAGATGTTTGCCAATCAACGCCTCAGGTACAAGATTTGGACATCGAAAAGCTTCAGGATACACTGTCCTCGTTCCAAAAGAGCTACACTAAATTGGAGGGCCTTTGCACTTTCCTTAGGGAAATATATTATGATCCCTTGTACGGAAATGACGACACACCCTCTCTAGTCCGTGTATACGAGATGTACCTACAAAATATATGATCAAATAGTTGAACTATTTACTATGTAACCTCTCTAAAGCTAACTATGTATATAATCATAGCCCTCTAGAGAACCCTTCATTTTGATGGTATGCAATTTACGTATACATATCCATGTGCACAATATGTCACTTTATACATGCACTTCTCACTATGTAAATCTTGTACAACTAACTATGTTTACAATCATACTTTGTATTGTTCGACCTCATGTATTACAATCTAAAGTGACTGAAGAGTCTTCTACTTATATGCTATAGAATAAAAAAACTTTCTTTTCAAAGCACTTTCTTAGTAAATTTATAGTTGAAAATTCTTTTAATTTCTTGTACTTTTATTATAATTGTGTTAACAATGAATTGACCTAATTTGTTATACTTATATGCTATAGAATAAAAAAACTTTCTTTTCAAAGCACTTTCTTAGTAAATTTATAGTTCAAAATTCTTTTAATTTCTTGTACTTTTATTATAATTGTGTTAACAATGAATTGACCTAATTTATTTTTAAAACAAATAATTATAACCTAGACTTATTACAAATATTTTGTATTTTGATAGGTTTAGCTATTATTTTTCACTTATGGATATACATTTTTTTCATGTACATTTCAACTTTCAAACCAAAACACCACAAGCACCATGTCCAAAATACCTACCTTTTTTCCCCTACTACCCTAGTCAATTAAATTTTTAACATATTTTAATTTCACATATATTAAAGATTGGAAAGAAATTTTCTTCAATACCTAATTCCCATACTCTTAAGTTGCATGCAGGACAACCACTTCCTCAAACTTGCAAGGTTATTATGTCAACATTAACCACAAATGCAATTTCCAACATACTTGATGGCATACCCAATTTAGAGCCAATTTTATAGGTTGTATCTATTGAGTCCATTCAACAACCTAAAACTACAATTGTCAAATTTTGCATGCAACTATCTGATGGGATACATAAACATGCTGCTCTACTACCAACACAGTTCAATGAGCTTGTCTTAGAGGAGGCATTAGTTAAAGGTTCTATTGTCCGTCTCAAAAACTATAGTTGCAGAAAGTTCCCCAAATTCACGTACGTGCATACTTTCCTTCTACTGTTTAGATCTTATTTGTTAAGCATATACATCTCATCAATACGTATCTTTGTCCTTTCATTGCAGGGAAATTGTAATTCATAGTTTGGAAATAATATCAAACAATGAATCATTGGTTGGAACTCTAACTTGTATCCATCAAGCTACAACTTATATGTCCTCTAGCAGCTCTCAAGAGCAATTTACCATTTCCCAAGCCACCAATTCTTCTATCGAAGAATCCACAACATCAATGGAACACCATAGTATGGCCCCATTTGAACCCATTCCAATTGCATCATTAACCCCCAACCATAATTTTTGGACAATTGAGGGTTGTGCATTGGCTAAAAGTCCAATTCATGAGTACAAAAATGCAAGCCATGATGGAAAAGTTTTTGGGTTTGATTTCGTAGATAAAGCAAGCACTGCAATACATGTCACCTGCTTTAATGAACTTGTAGACACATTCTACCATCTTGTAAACTCCAATAGCCTATATGTAATATCTAATGGCGGCATCAAAGTTACCAACATGAAATATAGCAACAACACAAATCCTTATGAAATTTTCCTCCATTCCTCTTCAACAATAATTCCATCCACTTGTGTAGACTCCAGTATACCCGAGCACACCTATCATATCTGAAGCATAGAGTCATTAATTTCATTACCTATTAACACCCTCGTAGATGTCATTGGCATTCTCCTGCACATCTCCTCTACATCAACCATACGTAAGAGAGATGGTACAGAAACAATAAAGTGTACAACAACCATTGTAGACATGTCAAGTCATACCATTGATATTACACTTTGGGGTCACCATTGTGAAATTGTTGGTAAACAAATATCTGACCTTTCTATGCACCCAAACCCCCCCATTATTTTGATCAAGAGTGGACGCATAACATCTTGGTCTGGAACATCCATAGATATTTTCCCAACTACCATTATAATCAATCCCAACTTGGTAGAGGCCACTACATTACAAACCTAGTATGCAACTAAAGGTATTGCCAGACCCTACCTGTCCCTTTCAAAGAGCCATTTTCCCACTGACAAATTTGAAAATCCATATCCTATTTCAAGTATTACAGAGACAAGCTTTGTTGAGCAAAAAAAAATGTTTGCATCAGGCCACTATCACAAAGCTGCACTTAAACAACTTTTACTACCTTTCTTGCCCTCGCTTGGTGGAAAACAAAAAATGCAAAAAATTTTTTTTGCAAATTTCTCCTGGTTCGTTTAAATGCCCTAAGTGTTCTTCAGAAAATTCAGAGTGTGATTATAGCTATATACTAAAGATGGACTTGCAAGATGCTACAGGCCAGCTTCTTAAAGTTACTGCATTTGAAGAACCAGCAACTACATTGCTAGGTGTTTCTGCAGAAGATTTTCAATTCCTACTAGCGAACAATAATGTTGCTAATGACATTATCACCAATGTTGTCAATTGCCAGTTTCTACTTGCTCTTACCATCCAAACAAATATTTTTGGTGGGCATGAAACACAAAGCATTATTACCACAACTGTAAAGCGTGTTTAGTTTTTTAAGATGTCACTCAACATGTAAAATCTACTATATGTTTGTAAATATTTGTTTGTACATCTCAAACAAAATGGTATCTATTGCTATGTTCAATGTTCTATTGCCACATCATGTTGTTCCCTCAGATTTTTGTGTGCTTATGTTTGTAAATATATGTTTTTACATCTCAAACAAAATGGTTTCTATTGCTATGTTCAAATTTGTATCGCCACATCATGTCTACAATTTATTTACATCAGATTTCTACTCACATTCAATGCTTCGCTTGGTTATTTATTATTGCACCATGCTACAATTACATATTTGGATGATTTTTTAACATGCTATTTCTTACGATTTATTATTAGTTTTTTTATCATTTATAATTATGTTATTTCCAATTATGGCGCAATTGACTCTTTCCACGTACAATGTTACATCAATTTCAAATTCTATATTTCTGTAAACATAAATGTGCTGAAATAAACATAAAGGATCTATATATATACTTACCAATTAACATCGGTTTCAACGTTTTTTACACATTTTCATAGAAACTATTCAATGGACTTGGAAAACACAAGACAGGCAGAAAAACGTGCTCGTCGAAATCAGCAACAATGAGTACGCTACAATGCAAGAAAAGATGACATCAACAAAAGAAGACGACACAATGCACATATTGCCATAGATCGTGCCTCCATGTCTACACTCCCTCCACCTGCTAATCCCTCCCACCTACATACACGTGCAATTGAACTCCATAATCCAATTCTAGCAAATTCATTTTCTCATGTCCATCCACCTCCAAATTTTTCTCAAAAATTTTACGCTGCTAGAAATACCTTTCGTTCAAAGTTGGATAAACTTGCAAATATGTCAACCTGTTTCATCTGCATGGAGAAATATCCTGACGTTAAAACAAGGCAATCACATGGACTTTCTACTTGTTATCGATGTGCATCTGAAAAAAATGGCCATTGCTTTTCCAAATGGAATAACATGGATCCTGGTGAGCAACCACTCTGTTTAAAAAACTAATGCAAGTTGAAGAGATGATAATAGCAAGGGTCAGTCCAATTCTCCAACTTACCTATGCCAAGGGCGGCCAACTGAAATATAGTGGCCACACTATTTTTTTTCCTTAGGATGTTTCTACTATTGCAACCCACTTGCCTAGGCATATAGATGATTTAGATATATTAATTGTTAACAAAAAAAACATAGGGCACCAGGACTACAACTTCTACGTAAGTAGAACATGTGTATTTGAGGCCTTGCAATATAAAATCTTACACGACCCATACTACAGATTCATACAATTCGATGATATTGCATTATCATCACTACCAGTTGCTTCCACTAACATTATAAACTTGCTACATGCAACAAACACTATTCCTAGTCCCATAGCTACAACCATGATGCATACAGATGATGCAAATGATGGCTATTTTCAAGAAAACATGCCACCCAGTACTTCATTTGTTGCAAGTCTTCCCGCTACACGTAGAGAAGTTGAAGAACTGCGCTCTTTATTGCAACTAGGACAAGGTCAGCCACGCATGTCCATAGAT
The DNA here is from genome assembly GCA_007115665.2 of Sequoiadendron giganteum. Lineage (NCBI taxonomy): Eukaryota > Viridiplantae > Streptophyta > Pinopsida > Cupressales > Cupressaceae > Sequoiadendron > Sequoiadendron giganteum. Next base: position 2,197,626 of record CM021103.1, read on the forward strand.
TGGCCACCAATATCTTCCTCTCCCATCAATGAGTACACCACTAAAGGATTGTTTGTAATGGAATTCCCTAGTTTCTTTCCAAAAGGTGTTGCTGAGTTCAAACAACAATGCATCAAAGAAGTCAAATTACATGAGTATGCTCTCCACCTTCTTAGGTACGATGATAATAGGTTTGGCCAACACCCACGCTTTAGGTACTTCATACTAAATATTCTTATGCACCATCGTAGCCAAGCCACAACATCTATTTTTGTCCAAAAAAACATTGACCCTTGCCTGCCATCAACTATCTTTGATCTTCGTCAGCGATTGAAGGACTTGCCTAATGACAAGCTTGCTGAAAAACTCATGCGTTTTGGCTCATCAATTCATGGAACACGCCCATTTTGGAACTGTTGTAGAGGAGAGCTTTCAGATATGGTCATACAAGTCGGTTGTCCAACGCTATACTTTACACTCAGTGCAGCTGATACAAAATGGCCAAACTTGCATAGTATTATGCCATCTACTGCACCTACAAATCCACAAGTAGCTTACAAATGGAGGATAGAAAATATTGTTCAAAATCCACACCTTACAGCACAATACATGCATCAGAGATTTACTGCATTTCATGAAGAGGTCTTGGAAAAACTACTTGGTGCAACTGATTACTGGTACAGGTATTCTCTTTCTACTCTCCTCTATTGACATTACTTACCTTCTAAGTTATTCCTAAACATTAACCTTCCACCAGGTATGAATGGCAACATAGGGGCTCTGCACATATCCATGGATTCCTCTGGCTAAAAGATGCACCTAATATCGAGACAATACAATGGTAAAACCTCCACTCAGTAGAAAATGCAGTTGAATATATTAATAGATATGTCTCTGCATGGAATCACAAACCCCTTCCTTTAAGGAACCAAAGAATACATCAAGCTCCTTTGAATGATCCCTGCTTAATGAACACAGGCTTGACTATGTCGTCAGACCCTTTTGTCAATTACACTGAACTGCTTAATTGTGTAGAGCGTCATACAAAGTGTACCTTGCAAACATGCCTTAGGAGAAAAGGACCAAGCCTTCAATGTCGATATAAAGCCCCTTGGACCATGCAAGATCACTCAAGCATTTTAATAGATGAGCTTGGCCAACCTACTTTCACCCCATGTCGCAATGATGATCATATAAACCTACACAACCCTTCTATACTCTCTATTTGGAGGGCCAATGTAGATTTCCAACCTGTACTCTCCATCCATGTTGTCCTCAAATATATTGCAAAATATGCAGAAAAAACGGAAAGCAAATCAGAAACATACCATGACATGCTTACTCGCATTTCAACCAATATTGAGTTTGACATGCCAGCCCCAACAACTTTTTGAAAAATGCTTGCTGAAACACTAGTGGATCATGATATTGGAGCCCAAGAAAGTCACCACCTCCTACTAAAACTCCCCCTCACCCTCTCAAGCAGGATATTTGTTTCTTTAAATGTTAGCCAAAAAAAAATTCGTCGTCTTTCTATCTCCCCAACAACAACTGCCACATCCCCAAATTACATTGACGCTTACATGGCTCGCCCACCTAATCTTGAGTCCATGTCTCTTATTGAAGTAACCCAAAAATGGACATTCAGAACATCTAGAAAGTGTAGCCTTTGGAAAGAGCGTTCCATACCTGCCATTGTTCGTGTCTCCCCTCGCTTCATAACCATTCCTGTAAAAGATGACAGAAACTTTGAAGGATTTTGTTGGAGTGAACTACTTCTATACAAGCCATTTCGCAACATTGTCAATGATTTGGCTTCATCATCTATTCAAATTATAGAAAAGTGGGAGAGTTTTTCCAGGGATTATCATCCCTGGCATGTACTACGCACAACACCTGAAGCTCTAGAAGATACTGGTTCAAGCACCTCTTCTAATGGAGATGATACAATGCAAGATAACAACCAATCTTAATGGCAAGTATTGTCTCGCCTATACCCAAGTCTTCCCCTCCACTTTGATGAACTAGACATGCTTGGTAGACGTGACATTGACCTTAACCATGATTGGGGTTCTACCCAATTCAATCCACACCAACAAGTCTCTGCTACTACATTCATAGAATCCAACCGTCCAACATTCCAACTCCCCCATCTTACCACTACCCCTACCCAACAAGAGTTGTCTATCCAACAAAAAAAAGTATTTGATATAGTTTTGTCACATGTAAATGCTAATACTTGCCAACCTCCTCTAAAAATAATTGTTCAAGGTACTGCTGGAACTGGTAAATCACACCTGATAAAAGCCATCAAATTTGCATTGATGAGCTTAACCCACAATGGCCAATCACCATTACTACTTCTTGCACCTACAGGTGTAGCAGCATTCGACATACAAGCATCGACAATTCACTCTGCCCTTCGAATACCTATCAAAGAAATGGACCCCCTGCAAGGTCAATCACTGGAAAACTTCCAAGAAATGAGCTTCATTGGACCCAAGTTGCTTGAACGCATTGACACGAGGTTACGTGAAGCATTCCCCTTCCATAACCAGATTCCTTTTGGAGGTCGCTCAATCATGTTCTTTGGTGATCTAGGACAGCTTCCACTAGTCAAGGACATCCCCATGTATGCCTCTAGCTCATATGGGGGCATTCTATGGAAAAGCTTCGCAAAGGTTATCACACTAACCAAAATATTTCGTCAAATTGGTGAAGATCCTGCACAGATTTCTTTTCGGTCTCTCCTCTCTAATTTGCACAATGCAGAACCTACAATTGAAGATTGGCAAGTTCTAATGTCATGCTCCAGCTCAACACTGCCCCCTACAGAGTTAACTACATTCCTACCCTCCATACATCTTTTTGCAATAAATGAAATGGTCTCGCTACATAACCATCGAATTTTATTATCTTTAGCAACACCAATTGCAGTGTCTTGACAGCAGAGCAACTAAGGGGGGCACCATGTTCAAATCCAGCAGAAGAACAACTTCAATCTAAGATTCTTTTATGTGTTCAGCAAAAGGTTATGCTATGTTCAAATTTATGGGTGAAAACAGGCCTTGTTAATGGTGCACTTGGGCAAGTGAAAGCAATCAACTACAAGGATGGTGAGAATCCACCTTCACTTCCCTTGTTTGTTGTTGCTCAATTCAATAATTACATTGGCCCTGTTTGGGACCATAATAATCCTAAAAATGTCCCACTTTCCCCTTTGAGTCATGGGCTCCATCATCAAATCCCACTCAAAATGGCATGGGCCTTAACAATACACAAATCACAAGGACTAACACTTGAAAAGGCAACAATTGACATCGACAACATAGATCGGCAGGGCCTAACATTCACAACTATTTCTAGAGTACGCGGACTTGCAAGCCTATGCATAAAATCGGCCTTCACATTTGAACGATACGCACGCATGCAACAAAACCCTCATGTAGCTCGCCGGAAGCAAGAGGAAGAACACTTATTGGCATTGTCAAATTCCATCTCTTGAGCGAACACTAGTGCAAAAAAAAAGTAGCAGGTTAGTTTCTTCTCTTTTGCCACTTACATTTCCCCTACTCCAAAACTATAAAATAATACACTACGAATCAAACATTAAAATCTACTTGCTATTCATTTTTCTAAAGGTTTGCAAATTCTTATGAGCGTCAACAATACAAGGAAAAACACTCTTGCAATACAACCATTAACTCACTCTAATTAGAAGATTACTACTTACTTCAAGTTATTGAAATTTGCAATTTATTAAATGTGACAACTGGAAAAAAAATTGTTCCTACATTGCTAAACTTTCATAGTTTTTGTGAGAACACAAACCTGTACAATACTCTCCAGGTTTTAATGTTGTTGTTCACATTTATATAATTTTGTATTGTACTACTTCAGCAATCAAGGAAATATCAATATTGGTCACTGTGCTTGTGCATAAGGTTTGACGAATATATACTTGTTTGGTACTCATATGTACCTAACCTCTTACTCTTAAATTCCAGTTAATGAGAACATTCATTCAAAATTATGATACTACTTCATATTTTTGTAACAATCTTGTATGATACTGTACATTTACTATTACAGCAAAAAGTGCTCTGATAGACATGTATACACAATGTGGGAGCATTGAATAAATCATAAGATTATTGGGAACATATTAGTTTTTTGCGTTTGATTGTTATATTCAAGAACTAGATAAGAATATGGACATCAAATGTTATCATGTACAAAATTATATAGTTCTAAACTATTGTTTTTTAAATACATTTTGTTACAATTGCCTTCTCTGTCCAAACACTTCTATGCAACCACCTTCTTTGTTGATGGAAATGAGTCGGAATAATTTACATCAAAAGACTCCAAATTTTTTTCTTTCATAAAAGACAACTGAAACACTCCTTCAAGAAAACTTCAAAATTGTGTATTTGATTTAAAATCCTTTCACATTACATTACAGTCAAAGTACATAGCCCATGTTGTTGTTGACGATATTCTTTACTCTCATATGCACCTATTTTTGCTTCAGCATATTATTTATACGGGAATGCATATAAATTTCTTACTGCAACAATGACCATCTCAAGATAGATAATGAAGTTTTGAACATCAATAGCCTCTTCTGCTCTTTTTATTTTATCAATGCAGATTTTACAAATTCCAAAGAATTATTACCGCACGTACTTGATTTTAGCACAACCACAAGTCATGTTACTGATAAATGGGTATCACATTATAGTTTTTAATTTATTTTCTAATGCATTTGTTTGATACATGAAATATAATGATTGTCCGTTTATGCAATTTTGCATTCACTTACAAAATGGAAAAAAAAATCCACATATTCTAGTTTGATATTGCATGTATTCGTATATAGTCAAATTCTAAACTAAATACATCTTGCAGTTTATTCATGCATTTTCTCAATTTTATGTTATATACTAAATACAATGATATGCTTTGCAAAACATCGAACCAACAACTCTCCTTAATTGACCTTCCACACATCTTCGGCGTACCCATTGCACACTAAGGTGCAATTGCTAGTTTATAATGCCTTTTGAAATATTCACTTCACGTGCCATTGTATTTCACCCTTGAAATGTTTTACCTCCGTTTAAAAGTGCACATTTACCTTGCATTGAGAAAATACTTGTTTTAAATGCTTTGCCATTTTAATTCAAATGGGCCCCCTTAAAAAAAAAACTATCGGGCTCTTGATATCTTATTTACCCATAATTAAACTTAGCTTTTAAAATTCATCGGGCATTTGAAAAATTAAACCCAACTCCTCCACGGGGCAAGTTGCTTCTGCCGGGACCACCATCCACATGCCCATTGCGAAGTTTTTTCCAACGTCACTCTTCCTTGTGCGAGGTTCGTGAGATCATATCACGTAGCTCATTTTTCACTGTCGGTCGTTGATCTTGTTTTTTTCCCTAACTCTTCGTCATTTCCTTGAAACTTCACCTCCTCTTCATTCATGGCAGCACCTCATTCTACATCCTCTGTGCATTGATGGATGTTCATATCCCGTTCCAGGCCACGCCTCCTCCATCTGGTTGCCCAGTTCTCCATGCATTGAAGCGTCCTTCTTTATTGGTTGGGTAGAGAGTTTAAAAGAATGCCCAATCATCTGCTTTGATGGGTGTTCACTTCCTTCTATGGTGTGGGTCTCTTTACTGTGCCCCTCTTCAATCATTCTCATAAGCCTCTCTTTGCTTTTAAAGCCTTTTCAATCTATCTATTTTGTGTATCATTCTGCACTCATTGGCGAGCCATGAGACCACATTATTTGGGGTATTTTCAAATGGTTCAGACACCTCTTCTCCAGGCCACACCCACTCACTGTCCATTTGCATTTGCTAGAAATTTTATGACACCATTTCAACAACTCCATTATGTGCATAGCCTGCAATGCACTGGTTTTTACATACCCAGCATCCACTTCCTTGTTCGTGATGTGTGTGGCTCATCCTCTGCAACAACAAATAGAGTTTCCTAAAAAAAAATTGATACATTGTTCATTATGAGTGCATAATGTTCCTGGGTATTGCGCCATACAAGCCACCCGCCCCTATACCAATTAGAATACACAATGGCTGCAAATTATTTGAGTTTCCAATATCATGTATCTATGCGAACCACCTTTAGCTGGAGAAATTTGCATTGAAAACAGATTTACTTATCATCCTTGTGCTGGCGCCCCACTTAGCTAATAATGATGTAGCATTAAAAAATGGTTCAATGGCTCCTTCTCCACTCGATGACTTTGCTATCATTCACCCGTTCCTCTCTCATGTTGCCCACCACTTCACTGTAACCGCAGTTTCTCCATGCACCCGTTCGCGTGTTTTCACTGGTGGCACTAGCTTAGAGACTAACGTCTTTTCAACACATCATTTTAGATATACGCCACATTCATGGTGGCTTCTTCACCTTGCACATGAGCCTCCATTTCTGTGTAGCACGCCTCTTAACTTGCTTGTCCATTTGTAGTTCATGTGCAGCCAAATATCTCCAATGTCATTTGTTTAAAATTTTCTGCAACACTTTCAACAATTCACCAGGTGCACAATAATCATGGGATTCCCAGAAACCACAATTGAAATGGCACTTTTTCCAATAGTTCATGCGCCTATGCTACTGCATCTTGCATATATTAAACTAGATACACCTCTATTTTGTTGATAGTGTATGGACTGCCTCATATTAAATCTTTCTCAAACTTTTCATATGCTGATTGCATTTACTGGAAAGTTTCCACAGTGTTCTCAACAAATACAGCTCATGCGCCATACTACAATCAAGGCATCCATGAGATCACATTACTTGCTTGAAAATTTTCTACCCAGTAGTTTATATGCCTTGCCCATTTGCATCGGCTCTTCATACTTTATGTTTTTTGTGCCAGATAGAAAATAGCTCAAGCCCAATATAAAAGACAATTGATGAATCTGTACCCATTTTAAAGTACATCCCCCATCAATTTGAAGCTTAATTTGACATCAACCAAGGCTTGAACCATGGCATTCTCCATTTTTATGCCTTGAAAAATATTCATATCACTGCTTCAGGCCGTACATTCTTCTCATATTGCTTGAGGTTTCAATGGTGCCCATGCTCGTAATCATATTACTTTGAGCATTTACAGTATTCATACATCTTGACTCACAGTTTCCAATAGAAGTGCTATCACAATTTATAGGAAGAAAGAAAATGAGTCAACCATCTCAACAACCCTTGCATCTACATTGTTGGGAATTCTAATTCAATGAGATCTTCAATCCATGATGAAGAAAACTAGGTTATTGCTCACACAACAAAGTTGTGAATTTGGAAATATTTGCAATCATGGTAACTAGCACAATCGAATGCTTTCATTTAGGCGGTATCACTCACATTCAAGTTGTTTGATTGAGCAATAAAAGTAACTTCAAACTTCTCAAATGCTTTCAGAATATCCTATAATCGGAGAAAACATATCACAAAATACCCTGACACATTTCTTGATACACAAGTTGGGAATACTCTGAAGGAAAATCAATATCACTCTTTTCCATTTGATTGAAAAGCACATGTTCTTTGCTAGAAAAGACTGCATATTCTGATATTTGGGTGCTATGCTCAAGAGTTTTCCCTACATGATGCATTGCAAGCTAGAAATCATTTGAAACAACCATTGATAGATTATCATATCCCAGTTGACCAGACTCAACATTTACAACCTCATAATAATGCAAAGCATGTCGGGCCCCATGTGGCCTGACTAAAAAAAATTTCATTTTCAAACAAATTTTACCCTCAATTAACTCAACACTGCTTCTTGAATGCACTTGGAATGAAAAAATGAACTAGGTTGCTATCAAAACATGCTTTTCTCGCACTTTTGAAAAATGTGCAAAACTAGCCAAATAGGTTCCAGAATCGCTTTTGAAAACCAGGCAAACAAAATCCTGAAGCTATAAAAACTTATAGGCATGTAGATGTTGGTACAGAGAATGCAATACAAAAGACGGATCAGAAAAATCAATCATGAGGAAAAATTTATTAACAGTCAAAGTTGCTTACTCAAACCTTCTGCAACAACAGTCTGTTCTGAACCAATTGAAACTAACCCAATTATCATTTTGCAAAAATAGCAAATCAACTCCTAGAAAGCTGCCACTGGTCACGGTAGATCATTTAGGTACCCTAAGCACGTGTGCAAAAGGAATTTTCTTGAGCCATCGCTAATCAAAAGATATTGATGGTCAAAGTTGGCCTCTCAGAAAGATTTCTGGAAATGTAGGTGTAAAACAAGAGAAATTACATTTGGTTTTGATCTGTTAAAAATAGCAAATCAGATCATGAGGCTATGAAAACTGACACGTTAGCTCATTTAAGTATGGAGAATATAGAACAACAGTTGTTTTCTCATGACAGTCAACTTTGCAAAATCCAAGCTCAAATGGGAGGCCACTTTGCAAAACTGACAGTCTGCAAACAGTAGAAAAGTACAAAAACCCTCCAGCTTCACCTTTTGAAACCCTGACAAAATTTATCGTGAGAAGCTGAAAATTGACACATACATTCACATATGTCAATTAAATATGTCTGCAAATGGGTTTTGCTTGAAAATCAACAGGCCTCAAACTTCGACTCTCCAAAGTAGGTCATTCAAGTAGATTTGTCAGGTGCACTTCTAAAAGTGCATAGGCAAAATTCACGAAATGTGCACCTCAAATTTGAAAAATTTATGAGTGTCATCACGTTACTTGGTTGGTTACCCTTTCCTTTGCATACGGACATGCAAATCCCTTAGCTTTGGGGAAATTATGGGGGTTGAATAGTCTCAATATTTTACCTTATGTTTTCCTCTTTTCTTTTACCTTTATCACCTTCTTTTCACTTTTTGTCATAGGAAGTATCGATATTTGATATAATGTGAAGGAAATTAAAACTATTAGAAAATATCGGTATCTATGGAAATACTAATTATCTTGTGGCTGAAATGGCAGAAAATAATTAAAGGAAGGTGTTAAAGTTGTTAGGGATACAGATGGATGAGGAACGAGGAGCTGAAATTTAATAATGTATAGGCTATTTTTGTTATATGGCCAGTGGCCATCTTTTGTTATCTATTGAACATATTCGGTTTTGTTGGCCATAGGCCAAAACAAACCAAAACAACCCTTATCAGTGCTTGCTAGTATAAATGTGTGTATTTTGTAAAACTTCATATAGACGGATAATATTATATAAGAACATATTGTTGTTTTGAATCATATCTTTGAGTTGTTGATGTGTGTGCATGATTAGCGTGGTGTAGAGCAACATTTACATTTCATGACCAGACAACCAAGGAAGCAAGGCACACTTATGTTTTCCAGTGATCTTTTCCAATTTAATTTTAGTGAGGTAATGTGTGTGATTTTATTTTAAGAATTTTCCTTTCATAAGATGGGTTATTTAAATCTGATTGCAATTCGGTTTCAAGTTGATTTAGTATTAGTTATCTGCAAATTTGTTTCTAAAGCATTGTGTGGGAATTAATAATTTGATCTAATTCATTATTGTTGGTTCATAATCTATAAAGCTTCTTTATTTTTGTCACTACACAATTCTGTTGCTGCACAAATCTATTACTACAAAGTTCCTATCACACTTCCTGGTGCAGTTCTTATCACAAATAGGAATAGGGAAAAATAAACCAATTTTTTGATTAGGTAATCTTTGTGTGGATTAGCCACATCCATCCCCACTTAATTCACTATTTTCAGCCCTTAGGTAGACTGTCACAACACCTTTCACAAGTTTACGATCCTTGGATTGACATTTAAGGAACAAAGTGAGGAAACCACTATAAAATTCCTAAGGATTGATCTAATCATATTTGTCAATTTAATAGAATTGAAAGAATATTAGTCCATAGTTTTATCCAAACACAATTTACCTGCACCAACAATGCTATTGAGTACAAAGCATTGATTAGAGGATTGTTGTTGGCTCACCAAAATAAGGTAAAGCATCTATTTGTAGAAGGAGAATCTCAGTTAGTAGTGAGGCAAGTAAGAATTCAATATTCTTTCCATGATAAAATATTTTCTAATTATAGAAATAGAGTGTGGGACCTAATTGAAGGTTTGAAGCATTTAACATAAATTATATTCCTAGAAGAAGGAATTATGTTGCAAATGATCTTGCCACCTCAGCTAGTTCCTTGGAGCCCATGACTGGTTCGAGGTTGAAATTTTCTTTTGTAGAGATGGTGCCTGTACCAACCATTCCAAATAATATTACCAACTTCCAAGTATTTGAAGATGACTAGTACATCCTTGAGTTTATTACTAACACTAAGATTTTTTCTACCTAGATCATTGATGAAGCTGATAAGGATCCATTTGAAGTGGAAGATGGTATAATTAATTTAAAAACTAATACTATCCCCATGGGGATGGTCTCCTTGGAAATAATATTTGATCCTCATAATACATCAAGGCCTGAAAGGGTTGCCTTAGGTTCAAATACAAGCAAGTGTGATCTCCATAGCTTGGGAGATGACTTAGACCAAAGAGAAGTCTCCATTGAGTAGGTGGGTAAGTGCACCAAGATGGTTCGCAAAAAGGGGACTTAAGTGGACAGCTTTTTTCTGCAATCAGGAAATACTGACCTTGGATGTGAAATTGAGGATACTTAGACTCAAAATTTTGAGATGGAACAAAAAGAAGGATTCAAGTGCTCCGAGTCTACTTTATAAACTACTAATTTATTTTGAAAATGATTGAGATTAAGGGGTTCAAATGAGGGACGTACACAAATTGGTGTTGTTTTTATCAGAAAAATATAACATAGCAACTCTTGTACGACCCTCGTACGGTGAACTTTTTTTAGTATTTTTAAAATCGCAATGGTCAGAAGTTAGCTAATAGTATGTAGTTGATGCACGATTTTTCTGATAATTTTTTAATGAATATTTGATTTTTTACTAATTTGCGAAGTGGACATATCCTGAAAATAGAATTTTGGCCATGCTACCCCTACAAATTTTGGAAACTAATTGATTTGTTTTTTTTTTAATTTTTTAATTTTGTAGAATGGAGTCTAGTTTCTAAAAATGTAATTTATTTGAAAAATTGATGAACGGTTAATTTATAACAAAAAAAATACCAAACACTGCTTTTTGGCAAAAAAAAAGACATACAGATAAAATAAATTATGGATGAAAGACTTAACATTTTCAGAAAGTGAAAAAAATTACATCGTTGGATAGCTAAGAGATAACCCAACATTACCCATGTGCTTGATTTTTTTGATATTGAATCACGTGCAATCCTGACGATGAGCACAAACTCGATTATGAGAAATATGGTGGATTTTTTAAAAACACGTCTTTGGTCGTTGGGAATGCCCTTCAAGCCTTTGGGTTGGAATTCCAAGGCAATACCAAGCTTAAAGTTTGGTAATTCTCAAAGCAAGATATAACGCAAGCGCGCTATAACGAGAGCGCATTATAACGCGCTCGCGTTATATCTCACTTTTGACATGGTTTTTGCTTCTGGGGGGAACATGTCTACTGGCACATAACGCGAGCGCATTATAATGCGCTCGCGTTATGTCTTACTTTATGTTAAATGCTAATATATTGATGTATGCTGATATATTTTTATGTACATGTATGTATGTATGCTTGTATGGATGTAAGATTATATGTGCATATGTATTATGCTTGTATGTATGTCTTTAAATGAAGGGAGAATTTAGAGAGAGTCTAGAGAGATGGAGAGGGGGTCGAAGTGAGAGTTTAAGAGAGAGGGAGTGGGAGAGAAGGGGTTGGATTCAGGGGGAATTAGCTAGGTAGGGTGGGAGGGATAGAGGGAGGGAGAGAGAGAGACAAAGAGAAAGAGAGGGTTATGTAGGTAGGGTGCGAAAGGGAGAGACTTGAGAGTGTGAGAGGGAGAGACTTGAGAGTGTGAGGGGGGTGAGAGGGAGAGACTTGAGAGATAGGTAGTAAGAGGGAGTGTGAGAGAGAGGGAGTGAGAGAGGGTGGTAGGTATTGATTGAACAAGAGGTACGCAGAAAGAGGGAGATGGTACATTGAGACAATTAGAGAGGGTGGGAGGGAGGGAAGGAGGGAGAGGTGAGATGTATAGATAGAGAGAAAGTGATAGGGGTTGAGGGTATAGGGTTGAGGGATTAGGATGGAGGACCTATAGGGTTGATGGTTTCTAGGGTATTAGGGTTTAAGGTTTGAGGGTTGATGCAATAGGTTTGATGGTAGAAGGTATTTGGTTGAGGGTATAGGGTAGAAGGTTTAAGGTTTAAGTGTTTAGGGTTGAAGGGTTTGGGGTTAAGGGTTTACTTAGTTGAGGGTAGAGGGTTTAGGGTATAGTTTTGAGGGTATATGGTTGAAGGATTAGGTTCAAGGTCCAATGTAAGGGGTAGAGGGTTTAGGGTTTAAGGATTGAGGGTTGAGGGTTGAGTGTTTAATGTATAGGGTAAAGGGCAAGGGTTTAAGGGTTGAGGGTTGAAGATTGAGGGTTTAAGGTATAAGGTCGAGGGATTAGGGTTGAGGGTCCAATATATAGGGTAGAGGTTATAGGGTTGAGAGATTAAGGGTTGAGGGATTAGGGTTTAGGGTAGAGAGTATTGGGTTGATGGTAGAGGTTAGAGGGTAGAGGGTAAAGGGTTTAACAGTTTAGGGTTTAAGGGGTTAGGGTTAAGGGTCGAGGGTTTAGGGTTGAGTGTTTAAGGTTTTAAGAGTTGAGGGTTTAAGGGTCAAGAGGGTTGAGGGATTAGGGTAGAGAGTTTACTAAGTGGGTTTGAGGGTTGGGGGACTAGGGTTGAGGGTAGAGGGTATAGGATTGGCGGTAGAGGGTAGAGGGTTTATGGGTTAGGGTTTAAGGGTTTAGGGTTTACAGATGAGGGATTAATAGGTTATAGAGTAGAGGTTATAGGAGTTGAGGGATTAGGGTTTAAGGGTTGAGGGTTGAGGGATTCAGAGGGTATAGGGGTTGAGGGATTAAAGTTTAAGGGTTGAGGGTTGAGGGATTAAGAGGGTATAGGGGTTGAGGGATTAGGATTTAATGGTTGAGGGTTGAGGGTTCAAGGATTAAGAGGGTATAGGGGTTGAGGGATTAGGGTTTAAGGGTTGAGGGTTGAGGGTTGAGGGATTAAGAAGGTATAGGGGTTGAGGGATTAGGGTTTAAGGGTTGAGGGTTGAGAGTTGAGGGATTAGGAGGGTATAGGGGTTGAGGGATTAGGGTTTAGGGGTTGAGGGTTGAGGGATTAAGAGGGTATAGTGGTTGAAGGATTAGGGTTTACAGGTTGAGAGTTGAGGGTTCAAGGATTAAGAGGATATAGGGATTGAGGGATTAGGGTTTTTAGAATTAAAAATGTTCTGATACCATGTTAGAATTGGCTATGGATGCCAAGATCTATGGACCAAATAGAAAGCACAAAGAAGAGAGAAAATAATTTGACAAGAATAAACTGTATTCAATGTCAATGATAATGCTTGATTTTACAATGAGAGACCCCTTGGTTATATAGCCAAGGTAAGAACATAAGAGTGCATAAGATTATGACAAGTGTCGTAATCTTATAACATGAGACAACAATGAAAAGCTATCACTCCACCTAAAGTGGAAAGGTGATAATGTGATAATCACCACAAATAGTGGATCTACCACAAAAGGTGGAAACCTAATCACATGATATGTCCATGAAAGGTGGAGGTGATAGAGTGATAACATGATAAGTCCACCAAAGGTGGAAATTCTCCAACAACTCCTATGTGGTCCCTAAGTAAACTTAACTAGGGTGTAATTCTGACCTAGGATAAGGTACAAAACATTTAATTACACCAACACCCCCCCTTAAGTGCAAATTAGGGAGAATGTACACAAATGCAAACAATACAAGATGGGTTCCGGCAACTAGGCCATATTAGGTACCCATGTACAAATGCAATGCAATGCAATCTCTCACAAACGGAGAAAAGGAGAAAACTCAGTGGGACAAAACTACTCCCCAAAAGAGAGATGAAATACAATAATGAAATGCTCTCAATGATGCATGAGAATGTAAAAACCCCATGTGAGGAAAAAGACCCCCCCATAAGAGAGAAGTAGAAGAGAGACAAGGCAGCCCCCCCTCAATGTTGAGTCTCCTGCAATGATGGTAGAAGCTCGACATTGAATGCTGAAGATGATCCAATTTCATCGAACAACGTTCCTCCCCTTAGGAAGAAACAACACCAAGGATGTATGCAGGATGTATGATGTCTTTGAAGCATGCTCAAGTGTCTCCATGTCAATGTCAAAAGTTGACACACTCCAAACAGGCATTCTAGGCCACACTACTGAAGATTACAATCCAAAATCTAGTAGAGAAGAATGTAGAACATGATCCAAAGAGAAAGATATCCCCTCAAAAGAAAAAGAAGCCTCCTCCAAATGTTGTCCAAAAGTATCCACACTCATGTCAAACTGCAAAGAATGATCATGTAGAGAATGAACAAGAGGGTTAGAGTGTTCCCTCGCAAAAATTGAAGAAGGAGCATCTTCCTCAAAGAGAAGATGAATGTCATCAATGATGTCCCCCAAATCTGCAAGATGAGACTCCACAAACAAGTCCAGAATACCTGTCAAGAAGCCATCCAAAGTAGCCATATCTGGAAGACTATGTATGTCCTGCTACATTGAATCACAAGGAACCCAAACTGTGGAATCACAAGTATCATCAACTACAATAGTAGATGGAGGAGATGAAGTGCATGGCTCAAGTACTGGATCTGATGTGAGAACTCCCAAGTTCAAGTAGCCAAATTTCTCCTCTAAATCATGGTTCACACTAGAAGTGTGATCAACAATCGAAGGAACAATGTCACCATCAGAAGCAAAACCTGCAAAGGTATACAACCGAGATGAATGATCAACCACCCCAGTAGCAATAATCTCTCTACTCTCCAAGTCTCGAATGATGACTGAATCAGGTGTGAACTCCACAGTTCTCCCATTTCCACCATGTGTAATCTGATATATGGAAAGAAGATTGTTCGTCAAATGAGGAACACACAAAACATCCTAAAAAGAGTTGTCCCCAAAACTAAT
>CM021103.1:2212802-2343379 GCA_007115665.2 Sequoiadendron giganteum
GAGTGTAGACGCGGAGGCACAATCTATGGCAATATGTGCATTGTGTCGTCTTCTTTTGTTGATGTCATCTTTTCTTGCATTGTAACGTACTCATTGTTGCTGATTTCGACGAGCATGTTTTTCTGCCTGTCTTGTGTTTTCCAAGTCCATTGAATAGTTTCTGTGAAAATGTGTAAAAAACGTTGAAACCGATGTAAATTGGTAAGTATATATATAGATCCTTTATGTTTATTTCAGCACATTTATGTTTACAGAAATATAGAATTTGAAATTGATGTAACATTGTACGTGGAAAGAGTCAATTGCACCATAATTGGAAATAACATAATTATAAATGATAAAAAAACTAATAATAAATCATAAGAAATAACATGTTAAAAAATCATCCAAATATGTAATTGTAGCATGGTGCAATAATAAATAACCAAGCGAAGCATTGAATGTGAGTAGAAATGTGATGTAAATAAATTGTAGACATGATGTGGCGATAAAAATTTGAACATAGCAATAGAAACCATTTTGTTTGAGATGTAAAAACATATATTTACAAACATAAGCACACAAAAATCCGAGGGAACAACATGATGTGGCAATAGAACATTGAACATAGCAATAGAAACCATTTTGTTTGAGATGTACAAACAAATATTTACAAACATATAGTAGATTTTACATGTCGAGTGACATCTTAAAAAACTAAACACACTTTACAGTTGTGGTAATAATGCTTTGTGTTTCATGCCCACCAAAAATATTTGTTTGGATGGTAAGAGCAAGTAGAAACTAGCAATTGACAACATTGGTGATAATGTCATTAGCAACATTATTGTCCACTAATAGGAGTTGAAAATCTTATGCAGAAACACCTAGCAATGTAGTTGTTGGTTCTTCAAATGCAGTAACTTTAAGAAGCTAGCCTGTAGCATCTTGTAAGTCCATCTTCAGGTATATAGCTATAATCACACTCTAAATTTTCTAAAGAACACTTAGGGCATTTAAACAAACCAGGAGAAATTTGCAAAAAAAAAAATTACATTTTTTGTTTTCCACCAAGCAAGGGCAAGAAAGGTAGTAAAAGTTGTCTAAGTGCAGCTTTGTGATAGTGGCCTTGACGCAAACATTTTTTTGTTCTCAACAAAGCTTGTCTCTGTAATACTTGAAATAGGAATTGGATTTTCAAATTTTTCGATGGGAAAATGGCTCTTTGAAAGGGAAAGGTAGGGTTTGGCAGTACCTTTAGTTGCATACCAGGTTTGTAATGTAGTGGCCTCTACCAAGTTGGGATTGATTATAATGGTAGTTGGGAAAATAGTATCTATGGATGTTCCAGACCAAGATGTTATGCGTCCACTCTTTATCAAAATAATGGGGGGGTTTGGCTGCATAGAAAGGTTAGATATTTGTTTACCAACAATTTCACAATGGTGACCCCAAAGTGTAATATCAATGGTACGACTTGACATGTCTATAATGGTTGTTGTACACTTTATTGTTTTTGTACCATCTCTCTTACGTATGGTTGATGTAGAGGAGATGCGCAGGAGAATGCCAATGACATCTACGAGGGTATTAATAGGTAATGAAATTAATGACTCTATGCTTCGGATATAATAGGTGTGCTCGGGTATACTAGAGTCTGCACAAGTGGATGGACTTATAGTTGAAGAGGAATAGAGGAGAATTTCATAAGGATTTGTGTTGCTATTATATTTCATGTTGGTAACTCTAATGCGGCCATTAGATATTACATATAGGCTATTGTAGTTTACAAGATGGTAGAATGTGTCTACAAGTTCATTAAAGCAAGTGACATGTATTGCAGTGCCTGCTTTATCTACGAAATCAAACCCAAAAACTTTTCCATCATGGCTTGCATTTTTGTACTCGTGAATTGAACTTTTAGCCAATGCACGACCCTCAATTGTCCAATACTTATGGTTGGTGGTTAATGATGCAATTGGAATGGGTTCAAATGGGGCCATATTGTGGTGTTCCATTGATGTTGTGGATTCTTCGATGGAAGAATTGGTGGCTTGGGAATTGGTAAATTGCTCATGAGAGCTGCTAGAGGGCATATAAGTTGTAGCTTGATGGATAGCAATTGGAGTTCCAACCAATGATTCATTTTTTGATATTATTTCCAAACTATGAATTACAATTGCCTTGCAATGAAAGGACAAAGATACGTATTAATGAGATGTAGATGCTTAACAAATAAGATCTAAACAGTAGAAGGAAAGTATGCACGTACGTGAATTTGGGGAACTTTCTGCAACTGTAGTTTTTGAGATGGACAATAGAACCTTTAACTAATGCCTCCTCTAAGACAAGCTCATTGAATTGTGTTGGTAGTAGAGCAGCATGTTTATGCATCCCATCAGATAGTTGCATGCGGGATTTGACAATTGTAGTTTTAGGTTGTTGAATGGACTCAATAGATACAACCTGTAAAATTGGCTCTAAATTGGGTATGCCATCAAGTATGTTGGAAATTGTATTTGCAGTTAATGTTGACATAATAACGTTGCAAGTTTGAGGAAGTGGTTGTCTTGCACGCAACTTAAGAGTATGGGAATTAGGTATTGAAGAAAAGTTCTTTCCAATCTTTAATATGTGTGAAATTAAAATATGTTAAAAAATTAATTGATTGGGGTAGTAGGGGAAAAAAGGAAGGTATTTTGGACATGGTGTTTGTGGTGTCTTGGTTTGAATGTATCAAGTGTATGTGTGCAGAAAACATGTATATAGTGAAAGTTAAAATGTACATGAAAAAAATGTATATTCATAAGTGAGAAATAATAGCTAAACCTATCAAAATAAAAAATATTTGCAATAAGTCTAGGTTATAATTATTTTGTAACTATTTGTTTTAAAAATGATAATAAATTAGGTCAATTCATTGTTAACACAATTATAATAAAAGTACATGAAATTAAAAGAATTTGCAACTATAAATTTACTGAGCAAGTGCTTTGAAAAGAAGGTTTTTTTATTCCATAGCATATAAGTAGAAGATTCTTCAGACACTTTAGATTGTAATACATGAGGTCGAACAATACAAAATATGATTGTAAACATAGTTAGTTGTACGAGATTTACATAGTGAGAAGTACAAGTAAAAAGTGACATATTGTGCACATGGATATGTATACGTAAATTGCATACCATCAAAATGAAGGGTTCTCTAGAGGGCTATGATTATATACATAGTTAGCTTTAGAGAGGTTACATAGTAAATAGTTCAACTATTTGATCATATATTTTGTAGGTACATCTCGTATACACGGACTAGAGAGGGTGTGTCGTCATTTCCGTACAAGGGATCATAATATATTTCCCTAAGGAAAGTGCAAAGGCCCTCCAATTTAGTGTAGCTCTTTTGGAACGAGGACAGTGTATCCTGAAGCTTTTCGATGTCCAAATCTTGTACCTGAGGCGTTGATTGGCAAACATCTTTGAAATTATCGACAATGGTGTGGCAACTATTTGTGATAGTAGTTGCTAGATGTTCGACAACAGGTCCAAGGCTTTCTGGTTGATTTACAGATGCACAAGACTCTGCGACAACATGATGGGGATTCAAAGAGACATTAGGGCTGTGTTTATTGTTTAGTGTATCCGCACTAGAAACTT
This sequence comes from Sequoiadendron giganteum, assembly GCA_007115665.2. NCBI lineage: Eukaryota > Viridiplantae > Streptophyta > Pinopsida > Cupressales > Cupressaceae > Sequoiadendron > Sequoiadendron giganteum. The sequence goes on from CM021103.1 coordinate 2,216,436, forward strand.
GGATGAGATCAAGCATTTGATTGTGGCTAGCCATTTCCTGAGATGAGTTAAGTCAAATATTTTAGAAATAAAAAACAAAAAAAATTGAAACAATGGGAAAACATAATTAATATAGCTGAAATAAAGATAAAGAATTGTCAATGCATGTTTTTCAAATAAAAATAAAATCACACTACTATTAAATAAATTTATAATATATAATTTTTTTGTGGTACACTATATTAAATTATAGTACATCATTGTTGGTACTAGGAGACCAAAGATATCTAGCACGTGTATTTACTCGAACAATATATTTCTTAATAAATAAAATATAATAGAAAACAAAGAAGGGAACCTAATGTGATTTTGATAAGTTAAAAAACAGCTCTTAAATAAATTTAAAGTATATTGCAATAGTAAATAAAATAACTTTAAAGAATCTAAAAAGAAAATAGTTGAAATCGAAGATGAGTTATAAGTAAATATTTAATATAGGCAATGCTAAATGAAACTTAAGTGAAGTCAAAAATTAAAAAGTTTTCCTTCTTTTGGGTAAAGGTTATATACAATATATTAGAAAGGAAAGCCAAATTTTCATAGCAATTTTTTTATTTTCTCCTTTCTTTTTTCATATAATTATTATTTATATTTTCATATATATATAATAAATTGTTAAAATAAATTAACGTAAGTATCTTTCCATTTATATAAAAATAGGGTAAGTAGATTTTAAATATGTTTAAATATTTGTTTGGTAGATTACAAATTAGATTTTGAATATCTTCAAATATTTCTATTTTCATTTTTATATATAATAAATTGTTAGAAAAAATTAAGGTAAGTAAATATCTTGAAATATCTAATTGGTAAAGTAGAGAGTAGATTTTGAATATTTGTAAATATTTGTTTTACTAAAGTAGATTTTGAAATAAAGGAGTGAAGAATCTGAAGCCACATATTTGAAACTTGAAATATCTAATTGGTAAAGTAGAGAGTAGATTTTGAATATCTGTAAATATTTGTTTTACTAAAGTAGATTTTGAAATAAAGGAGTGAAGAATCTGAAGCCACATATTTGAAAAAATTTGAAAAGAAAATAGTTGAAATTGAAGATGAGTTATAAAGAATAGGGTAAAAGTTATGTAAAATATATTGAAAAAAGAAAACAAGATTTTCATACCAATTTTTTAATTTTCTCCTCACTATTTTCATCTAATTATTATTTCTATTAGATTTTCATAGCAATTTTTTTATTTTCTCCTTACTATTTTCATATAATTATATTAGAAAATAGATTTTGAATATCTTCAAATATTTCTATTTCTATTTATAAATATACAAAATTTGGAAAGAATATGTAAAAATCAGTTTTTTTAAAAAATGAAAAATTTATGAGTTTTTTTAAAAATCACAATGGCAACTATCAAACAATTTGTAAAAATAAATATAATTATTTTAAAATAAAAATTTTACCTCAATTATTTATGCGAAATAGTATTAAACTTTAAAATTTAAAATCTAAACAAACTTTAAACTAACTTTAAACTTCAACTACAAATAAAATTTCCAAATATCTGCCACAAATTGTCTATATTTATATGTGATAAATAGTTTTTTTTTTAAATAACAAACATCAGGATTTTACCATGAGTGGTTGTTACTATCCCTCTCCAGACTCATTTTTTATCCTGTAACATTCATTTGATTTACAATCAGGGAATTCTCAATTCTCTCTCTTTTCCAAATCATGCTCACGTTAACCAACATTAATGTAAAAGGAAGAAGCTTTTGCCAAAAAATGACAGTTTGGTCAAACCAATTCAACCTATATATATTAAAAGGACCCACAACAAGCATACACTTGGAAGTTGCATGCCTCCCACGTTTGGCTCGGTAGAAAACTACACGTTGCTTATGATTTCCTTGTTCTCATCGCCTTACACTATTTTGCCAGGAAGGCTGCAAAATCTTGTGATCTAATTTTTTGTTCATTGTGAATATATTTGAAGTTGCAGTTGTAGGGAGTGTCGTCTATGATTTTTTTTAGAGAAATTTATATTTTATCAACAAGTAAACTCCCTAAATTAGTCCAATCCCCCCATAGTTTATATTTTATGGCTATTGCAAAATTTCAATAAAATTTTATCAAGAGGTAAAATAGGTGGCATGGTTTGGCAGATGGCATTCTTAAAACAGTTCACGTGGCTTGTCTATGCTTCCACATTTTGCATACATTCCTACTAGGATCAACTGTATAATTCCTCTCGAATTTGAGAAGAGAGCAGAATGAGGGCAGAACGGTGTTGTTCGTCCTTATAGCATGCTTATAGCATCATATGCTCTCCATCTGGAAACTTCCGCATCGAGTTATGCTTCAGGAGAGGGAAGAAAGCACAAATTGGCATTCAATCTTGTATGCATATTTATGATGTTTGCAACAACCAAGGCGATGAATGAACAATGGCTCTTCTCATTCCAAATCCTACTCCTGATACTGAAAGGTTGCCTCGCCCCTCTCTTGATCGAGAGGGGGGATTAACCCCGAAGACTTGCTAAAAGGCCTCAGCACTATCTCCTTCCTCCCACCCATGATGGACTTCGAATACATGTTTGGTCGAGTGACTGCGAGAAAGCTTGAATCACTGCTTTCCAATGAGGCCGTGGTAAGGTCCACTTCAACTGTTGTAGTTGCACAATGACTATGGATCAGAATTTTCATCATCAACAGAGACGAAGCATTTCAACGGTGGAATGACAGCACAATGCTTTGTTGGCCTTTGCCGCCTCCTCTATATTTATCTTGTTTCTTGCTCAGGCAAGTTCACTATTCTTACTACATTTGCATTACATACAGATTATTATTGTGTCTTCACATTTTAATTTGGGTTTGCTTTTGGATATGCTTTAACTTTTGGTTTATTGAATTTTTCTGCATCACTTTTTGTTATGGTCGTGTTGATTATAAGTAGCAATAATTTATGCAGAATCTTGAGTTTAGGCACTTGACATGGTTTCAATGATTTTATTTTTTAAATTATACACCTGGAGTACAGGAGCGTGGATACTATGACAGGGTGCCATTTCAACTCTGAGCATAGGAGAAAATGAACAAGAGTAAGGGCAAAAGATTTGGGTACAGGAATGGAATTCTCCTCTCAATACTAAAGTGTACTGGTGACAATGTTTCCAACCTTATCTCATAAAGGTATACCAGACTACAGATTTCATTAGATTTTTATTGTCTTTTGAACTCAAAACAATCCCCAAATTAGTAAAAGAGGCGTTTGTACATTCAAAGGCAAAATAATCAAAACATCATATTTCAACCTGTTAAAGATTATCTATGAAAAATTCTAATAAAGATTTCATAATACTTTGGCATCTATGCAATTGTAATCAGAATAAGCTGGAGGGAAAAAAGCAAGCAAGCAATTGAGTGTAAAAGAATACCTTGTTGCCTGAAACAGGGAGGGATTTGACGGCAGAATTGGTGAGCTTTGAGATAATTTTTAAATTTTTTGCAAGAGCAAATTATCTATAGAAGATAAATACATGTAGAAATATTTAAAAAATTAAGTGAAACAAGTGTTATTTACAAGAAAGACCATATTCAAAGAATGTACAGAGGGGAAATTTGAAGCATTTGCCAACATACAGGTATGAAGGATTTTCGTGTTCAGCGGAAGACAGAAGTGCAAGCAATTGCAAGTATGAAGAAATAAGTCAATTGTAGAGAGTAAAAAGAAGATGGATAAATGAGAGGATAATATCTTTACCAGGGTAGATGAAATTAATTACACTACCATGCGCTATAAAGAAAAACAAGTAATTACACTACCATGCGCTATAAAGAAAAACCGTGGACCGCCGAATTATTCTGATGGCTCTACATCCGATGAAGGTAAAAATAAATATAATATTCACTTTCCCATGCAATGAAGGTGTAAAAAATCTAAGCATTAAATAACAATGCAGCCTGGTAGTTGTAAGGCGAACGATGGCCAGATTATAGTGTAAATTAAATAATCAAACATCGGGAAGCGAAAAAGAGTAAAATATTATCCAAAAGCATTGAACGGGCGAGATTGATATAACTGCACTGTAGTGTGTTGGTTGATTATTAATCGTTGGTAGTCAAAAATAGCTCGGCTATTTCAAAATAGGATACGCCTTCGGCGTAATAAATGTGAAACTTTCTCTTTGCTGGATTAAGATGTAAAGGAGGGAGAAGCGGGTAATGTATTTTTCCAGTGAGAAGTGAAAGGGGAAAATATTTTAAATATGCTGAGAAAAATGGGAGTAAAATCAGTGTTTCTATTTGAGGAGTGAATTTTTATTCACTTTATGTGTGAAGTATTTTAATGCATAGGGAAGTATTTTGAAAATATGAATAAAAACATGGGTAGGGTGAACATTTTATGACTCGGCATTAAAATATGAAAATGTGGCTATGAGATATTTTTAATAAGAGATAAGTAAAGTGAATTTTATATTTGAGGGCATGTGGGTATTGTATAAAGTGAATTTATTCACTTTATAAGAAAATATGTTTGTGGGGAGGTAAAATAAAGTGTTGCAAATAAAATGAACAGAAATGTGAAGCTTCCACGAGAGTTTTCACAGAGGTAATTTTTCAACTGTTGGTGAATTTGAAATAATGGAGTGAATTCCTTCACATGGACAAATTTTCTGTTGCAAAGCAAAGGCATTTTTGGAAGGCAGAATAAGTTTGTTGCAGAGAGAGGAGTGAGGCTTTGTTTTTTGTTGATCAACGGGAATGAGGTTGACAGATGTCTTCAATAGATCAATTTTAGGGCTTCTTCTATTTTTTCCATTCTTCTATATCTTCTCTTCTCCTCTCATTGTAAAAGGTTTTGAGATTGGGTTTTGAAACTTTGTATGGGGCTGGGTAGATAGAGAATTGAAAATTCTAAGTTATTTCTTGAGTCTATAAGCTGTAATTTTCTAATTTCATGAGCAAATACAACCAGTTTATGCAAATAAAATCATGAAGGTGTTTGCACATTCATAAAAATCTTAAGATTGTCTCCATATTTGTACACATTTAGTCATATGAATTCAATAATACAAATTATCTTTGAGTTTGTCATCTCAAATTTCATGAGATTGTTTTTTCTGTTCATTGTTCTGTTCAAAGAAATGGTTAAAATGCTTTGAGCAGGTGATTGTGATTTTAGGTGTGCAGATGAGATTTGATAAAGAGAATTTGATTGATAATAAGAGAGGGATTGTTGGTGCAAGACACTAAAATTTGATGCAAAGCATTAGCAATTTAAATCCACTGGTTGAAATCTGTTTGCTGGTGAATTCATTTATGTGTTTGACTCCATGGCCCAGAATTGGCACTGACCTATTATTCAGTTTTGTGCATCTCAGAAACAAATTTAAATGCAAAATCATTCTTAATATTACTGTTTGGTTTGTTGTATGTCATGCTTCTCAATGGCTGAGAAAGGGTTGAGTTACTAGGAATGTAGCCAAGTTTGAGGTTGTCAATGCTTCCCTTAGTGTATTTTCATTGGGAGTTGTCTGCTTTAAACAACAATGTCGGTGTATGAGTGCATTAAGTTTTAGGCATTGTATAGGTTTACCCACCTTGGTCTTGTAGAGCCAAAAGTATAGGAGATATTAGTCTTTGACTGAATCTTGTCAATTGGCCACTAGCCTTTGTGGTTCTTGAATATGGAGGTTGGCTACCTCTTAGAGATTTTCAAAGCCTAGCTGGAAAATAAAACACCAACATAACATATGCAAAGTTCCTTTAATCTCTATAGCCTACTTCTCCTTCAAATCTTGAACCTACTGCTCATGCTCACTGATGAGCATATGAAGTTCTCTATCCTAAAGTATTTGTGCAAGTTCCTCTTTAAGGTTGTTAATCTTGGTAGCTTGTGATTTTTTATTAGACCGAGCTTCCTATAGTTGGGTTTGGAGATAATGACTTTCTTCTTTTATTTGGGCAAGCTCATCCTTCAAATTTTGGATTTCCTCTTGGTGCTTCTTCGAAAGTTCTTGATCCTTATTTTCTTCATCTATCTCTTGATTACCTTGGGAAGGTGTCCTATCAAAATTTTGTTTCATTTCCACATACTTAATTAACTATAGATTCCCTTCACTGACTTATGTATCAAGAAGGGGTGAATTGTCAAGTTTCTCTTGTGCCCCTATGGGGTCTACTGGTTTTTTTCTTTCTAGCTCTACACTAACTTCTTCTGGTTGTTCTTCAATATTATGAGTTTTTGGAGATGGACATAAGGGTTCAAATGGAACATTTTCTTCTTGTTCATCTAACGGCTCATCAATGGTTGAATTTTTTAGCAATGGGACTCTTGGGTTCTTGATCTATATCAACAATGTTTGTCTTAGAAATGGGAGACTTCTTTTCTTTTTGGTTTTTGAACCCCTTTTCTTATTGACTTCCTATGTTCCCTGCTACCCTTACCCTTTTTCTTTATGACTTCAAATAAAACTTTGAGATATGATTCAAAGTCCATTTCTTTTGGATTTCCCATATTACTCGCAACATTAGCTAAATCCTCCAGTTTGTTCACAGGGTTGGTTAAAGCTTTTAATTTATTTTTTCCCTTCCTATCATAGGAAGGTTCAGGAGATGACTCTTTTTCACAATATATAGAAAGGGTTTGTTTCCTTTTAACAGGTTTTGCATAAAACCCTTTAACATCTAAAAATTTGGAAGATTTAGCACTTGAGGCCCTAGTTTCCCTAGGAGTCAAACTTGGGGACTTTGTAGATGAATTTTCAAGGGTTTTCTTTTGGAAGGACTAGGGCTCACTCCAAGGTCTTTGTTTTCCTCAAAACCTTCTTCGGGTGGGCCATAACTTTTTCTTCATCAAAATATTCTGAATATTCATTTGAAGAGTTTTCGGAAGCTTCAAAACTAGTGTTACCATTTAAATTAACAAATGAGTCCCAATCACCCAGAGGAGAGAGCATTTTTAGGGCATGAATGATTAACAACCTAATTAAACCATGGGGGGATAATGAATTATTCTTCTCTTTCTGAAATTCCCTACTCATACGGTACAAAGAATAATGAAGGAAACAAGGAACATTTACTAATTTCTCCTTTCAAAAATACATCATTAACCTAAAGTGTTGAGCATGAACATACACATACCGGACTTTGCAAGTAATATACTAAATTATAAACTTATCCACACCCTTCCAGATTCTAGGTAGAGGAGCCAATTTTGTGATTTGATTGTGAACCATCTCCACAGACTCGCCTCTTCTTAGAAATGATTTACGCATGGGTTGGAGGTTGACAACCTTATTTTTGTTATTTGGGAAGTAATCTTCTTTAGATAATGGTAACCCTGTTACCTTTGATATAATCGTAGCAATAATAGGAAATTAGACATCCCTTATAGAGACCTGCTTACCATAAAAAATCATTGCAAATTCATGAGTGACCCTTTTATCAAACCCTCACAACTTATTGAAATAAACATCCCATTGGGCCTATTTGAACACTTCATAAATTTCTTTATTCTTGTGAGCTTTTAGCTCATTCATTGAAGTAGGTTCATAACGGGGTCTTCAGTCATTAGCCATGGCGAAATAGGAAGTGGTAACAGTGATCAATCCAAAGAACTTGAAATAGTAACAATAAATGCGAGAAAAGTTACAATGGTAAAATGTTATGAATAGTAGTAATGACGGTTAGGTCTAAGATGACGAGGTACAAGAAAATTTATTGCAGAGTATACAGTGAGGTAAAGTTTGAATTTTCCATGATGCCATGAAGTGATAGCTGGAATGATTTTATAACAAGGAGATAACACTCCCCCCAACTTAATGAGGAGTCATCCATGGGTCTCATCATGATTTAATCAACAAAAAGAATAATACTTAATAAATGGAAAAGGAAAAATAAAATTACCAAATTTAATGATACCCATAGAAGTATGGAAGACAGCGTGGAGCTGAGATGGTCGCACAAATAAAGGTTGATGATGAGTAATGAACAACTAGAAAAAATAATTGAAAGGACAACACATCTTGAAAAGGAAAATAGAGGAGATTCCTATCATGTGAGAAGGATGTATTGCAGATGTTGAAAATGATGCAACCAAAGAGGATGAAGGACAAAAAATATAGAAGGATAGATAAAGAAATTGCAGCTAGTAGGTGTGTAGAAGAAGCAATCTAGCGAATGATGGTGATGGATATAAGAAATGGAAGTTGGAAAAAAAGGACAAAAATAAGGTTCTTATTTGCAAGATGATAGTAATCAACAAAAGGGAAGCTTGTTAAAAAGTATAGAAGTTGGATTAGTTAAGTGGAAGTTCTTGTCCAGATCATGATAGGAAAGAATTCCTAGTAGAATTGGAAAGCTCACATGAACAGGGAATTGAAATGACGTGATGATGAAGGGTAGAGGCCAAAAAAAGTAGCAGGGAGATAAAAAGATACCTCCTAATGCAATGAGCAATGAGCTATCCTATCACACCATAGAATAGGTAATGACAAGAATATCGAACCCCCAAGAATTCTTGGCACAAAAGTGATAGGAAACAATTTTATCATTATTCTTGTTTTTATTTATTTATTTATTTTTTTATGATGATAGATCATTGGTATTTCCAATTTTCACCCTATCACCACTTAGAGGCGCCGAAAAACTAGTTTTCACCTCTAAGGTTATTTAGCAATTAACACCCATTGGAATCCAATTTTCAAGTGTTAAATAGCCAACAACGCTTGAAATTTTTTGTTATTAAATCTTTTATTGCATTTTTTTCTCTTATATATATATATCAGTTTACTTCAAAGAGGTGATAGGAACAAGAGTGAGTTCCTTCGTCACAGTACAAGCAAAATTTTCTTTTGAAATAGGTTGTTTGTATAGCTTCAAATGATGCATGTTGACAAGAAGAGCCATGCACTCTAAATCCATAGTGCACAACATAACAACACCATTATCATAAGCAGTTTCAATCCCATATAGACCAAGACACCGAGTGTGAAATTTCCCTTTGAATTCCTAGAACTGAGAGTCATAGAGCAACACCTACTCCCTAGGTTGGAATGTCCATCACTGAATGAAGTGGTCATGCCTTTGTGCTCTTTGTTTTTGCACTGCCTCTACATGAAAAAGGGCTTCCTAGCATATTTCATCTAAGGAATGGAGTTGAGTGATTCTTTCCTTCCGGGCTTCATTGAGACAATCCCTATTGAAGAGAAGTGTAGAGAGTTTTTACTTCAAATTTAATGGGCAAAACAACCTTTTTTCCATAGAAAATTTCATATAGTGTCAAGCTAGTGGTTGTCTTCCAAGTCATTCTGTAGGCCCAAACTGCCTCAAGAAGTCGATCTACCCAATCCTTCTTATGTAGTGCCATAGTTTTCATGAGGATATTATCCAAATCACGATTGGTCACCTCCACTTGCCCATTGGCTTGTGGATGGTATGAAGAATATTTTCTATTTTTGATTTCATATTCCCGCACCAAGGCTAAAACCAAATCAGAGGTGAAATATGGTCCCTGGTATGTAACAATCTCTCTCACTACACCATATATGGTAAATTTTTTAGAGTATAATAAGTTAGAAACTTTTATATCTCGAGCATGTTTCAAAGTTACTACTTCTACCCATTTAGTTACATAATTAGTACAAACCATAATATACTCTTTATCCCAAGAAGGAGGATTAATGGGTCCTACAAAATCCAAACCCCATTTTTTAAAGGGTTCAATTGATAATTGTGAGTGTAAGGGAATTTCATCGAAGCATGTAGGTTGGCCCATATGCGTTAGGGTTTAGGAAGATTAGAGCAATAAACATTAACAATTATATGCAGATTAAATAACCTATAAATAACAATGAAGAATAACACAAAATAGATCAACACATAATTTAACGTGGTTCACCCAATATGGGCTACATCCACCAAAACTCAACCATCTAATGATTTTATTATCTAGTGCAAAAAAAATTACAATCTCATGAACACCATACCAAAACACACATCCCAACCACTTATAACAAGATTTTTGGAACCTTCTAGAATTAGGGTTTTACAAGGTCATTTTTCATTTGACATGTTAACAAGAAAACCTTGATGTGTCAGCGGGAAAACCTTGATGTGTCAGTGAGAAAACCTTGATGAGTTAACAACTCGACGAGGATACATTATGAGTGTACAATATTTGCATGATCAATCACCACATACCAACAATCTCCCACTTGGAGATTGATTAGGCTCCACACTAAACAATCTCTCACTTGGAGACTGATCCTAGATGACACCGCTGCACTTTCAGCTCCCACTGGATTATAGGTCTGGATGGTTTCTTATATCCACCATTATTAGTCGTGAAGGCCAAAAAAATTGATGAGGAAATTAGTTTCTCCCATGTAACTACCTTTGTGAGCATATCTACAAGATTCTCACTTGTGTGAATTTTCTCCAGCTTCAATTGTCCATCCTCCAAAACTGTCCGGATGAAGTGGTATCTATGCTATATGTGTTTAGTTTTTGAATTCAGAGCCGAATTCTTAGCAAGATGAATGAAACTTTGGCTATTAGTGTACAAAGGGCTATCTTCTTGTTGTCTTCCCAATTCTTCCAAAAAATATTGTAACCAAATCATCTCCTTGCTAGCTTCCATAGTAGCAACATACTCAACTTTAGTGGTTGAAAACACAACAACCTTTTGTAGTTTAGAAATCCATCTAATTGCAGTACCTCCTACAGTAAAAACATACGTTGTAGTACTCTTTCTATCAATATCACTCGCTATATCAAAGTTAACATATCTTTGTAGAGCAGAATTTGTTCCTCCAAAACATATTTTCTTTGAAGTAGTACCTCTTAAATATCAGATAATCCATTTTATTGCATTCCAATGTTCCATTCTTGAATTTCTCATATACCTGCTCATGACTCCCACTACATGTGCAATATCTGGCCTTGTGCATAACATTGCATACATCAAGCTACCAACTATTGATGCATATGGTATCTTAGAAATTTTGTCTTCCTCCTCTTGTGTCTTTGGATACATATCCTTAGTCAACTTAAAATGACTAGGAAAAGGTGTACTAACTAATTTTGCATTCCACATGTTAAACCTTTTCAACACCTTCTCTACATACTCACTTTGAGACAAAAAAAAATATTTGTTTTTCCTATCCCGTGTGATCCTCATACCAAGGATTTGTTTTGTTGCACCCAAATCCTTCATAGCGAATGAACTTTCTAATTTCTACTTAAGTTCATTAATATGTTGCATGTTAGACTCGACAAAAAGCATTTCATCAACATAAAGCGATAGGATAATACAACCGCCATTACCCCATTTCTTAAAATAAGTACAATAATTAGAATGACATCATGTGTAACCTTGTTCAACCATAAAACTATCAAATGTCAAATACCATTGCTGAGGTGCTTGCTTCAGGCGATACAAACTCTTCTTTAACCTACACAAAAATTTATCCTTACCCTTGACCTCATATCCCTATGGTTGCTGCATGTATATTTCCTCTTTCAAATCCTCGAGGAGAAAATTTGTTTTCACATCTAGCTATTCAAGATGCAAGTCTTTTGTAGCCACAACACTTAGAATAGTTTTAATAGAAGTAATCTTTACAACCAGAGAAAATATTTCATCAAAATCTATACCTTTTTTATATACAAAACCTTTTACAATGAGTCTAGCCTTATATCTTGTATTGCCTCAATCTTCTTCCTTCAACCTATAAACCCATTTATTTGGCAGTTCTCTTTTACCTGTAGGCAATTGGACAAAGTCCCAAGTTTGATTATGTAGCAAAGAATCCATTTCCTCTTTCATGCCTAGCTCCCACTGCTTTTTGGTATCTACCTGCATTGCTTCTTCATAACCTTCAGATTCACTAGAATTAGTTATCCTTTTAGAATGTTTGACACTTGCAGGAGTCTGTGGGATAACTTGTTGTTACTGAGCATTAGGTACCACTGGAATTTTATTTTTTGGAATCTCATCTAGCACCACGTATTCTTTTTTGGCATATTCATGCTTCTTTTCTTGTAGTTGATCCTTATACATGATCTTCTCATTGAATATAACATCTCTACTCTTAATTATTTTATGATTTTTATAATCCCATAACCGATAACCAAATTCATCTATTCCATATCCAATGAAGGTACATTTTTTAGACTTAGCCTCAAGCTTGGTTCTATTTTCAATATCAACATGAAAAAAAGCTTCACAACCAAATTTTTTTAGAAATAAATAGTTTACCTTTTTACCCGTCCATGCCTCCTTTGGAATGCCACCATTCAAAGGATTTGAAGGTCCCTTATTTATTAAATAAATAGCAGTATGCACAACATCTGCCCAAAACAATAAGGGTAGTCCAACATGCAATATCATGCTCCTTGTATGCTCCATAATGGTCCTATTCATCCTCTCAAACAAACCATTTTCTTGTGGGGTTCCAAGAATTGTTTATTGCCTATGGATACCATTGTATAAACAATGTTGATGGTGTTTTTAGCACTAAAACAACTCAAACAAAATAAAATTATCCTATCTCTCTTGAAATATAAATATCTATCAGCAAGCCTCAAGAAAAAACCCCAAGGTCTCTAATATCAGGTCTTGACAATGCAACAAACAACTTAGTGATAATGTGATTTGCTGGTTTTCACAAGGGGCCTTACAAATTAAAATTTTTGGAAGTATACTTATCATCAAATAGAACAATGTGGTGATGCTAATTCAATCCTAAAACTAATATAGATTAAAAGAAAGATCAAAAGGATAAAGGGTTGAGAGAGATTCTATTCTAAATCATAAGATCAATCACAAAAATGATGAATGCCTCAAATGGACAGATCCCCAATAAAACCAATCTCTGCTCGATCAAGGACAAGCCCACAACTACACATAAACGTTGCTATCTTCTAAAGAAATTGAAATATTTTCAGACTATGAACATTCATCCACATACCCAATAACTGGCGCAACATGAACAAGCATTCACAATTGAACTAAGTACAATATATGGCTCATACTAACTTTACACAACAAATTACAATAAAAAAATTGCTAAAAGTATGAGCAAGAGATAGATCAACATCATTAAAAATTCACCATCACATGAAAGAACTGAAAACTAACATCTAACATTGAGAATCAAGAACAAGAAACCATAAGACTGTCAAAGTGTAACACAAAGTTTACCAAATCAACAATCCAGTTGCATTAACTTCTCCAGAATTTACATAAGAGTTTCCAGCTCTTTCCTCTCCTATAGCCTAATCTAGAACTAACTTTCCAATTTTTGCTTCTAACTCAAGTTCTAACTCCAATTTTCACCTCTTACAAATGAGAAGGCACAACCTTTTATAGATATTACATTTCAAAATTAATGGCTAGGATTAAATTAATCCAAGGGCATAAATCAATCCTCTAGAAACATCAGGCAGTTACATCAAGTTTGGTGCATGCAATACATCATCATCCAATCAAATAATTTTGTTTCAGCCTGGAGCAAATAAGAAATAAACAACCTTCCATGCAACTCATAATAAAAATCCTTATTGGAGGAGAAAACAACTCCACATGTGATCTTGATCCTTCTAGAATTCTTCTCTAGCTGGCACAATTGTGGCATGGATTCTTATGTAGGCCCCACATTTAATATTTGAGGTTACACTTAATATTCAGTTACAAGATTTTTCGGATTATCCTCTTGGCATGAATCCATATGCAGGTCCCCTTTTGATTTATTTAATCTTGAAAAACAAATATCATCATTAGAAGCTCACATGTGAAAATCCAATCCATGAAACATCAAAACTAAGCCCAAAATAGTCCCTTGAAAAAATAACCCCATCATAAAATTTTGGAAATTTCTTAAGGAAATTCCGCCCATGAAGGATTTTTGAGAAGAATTTTACTTGGGGAAAATCTGCCCATGAAGGATTTTTGAGAAGAATTTTACTTGGGGAAAATCCGCCCATGAAGGATTTTTGAGAAGATTTTTACTTGGGGAAAATCTGCACATGAAGGATTTTTGAAAATAATTTTATTTGGGGAAAATCTGCCCATGAAGGATTTTTGAGAAGATTTTTACTTGGGGAGAATCCGCCCATGAAGGATTTTCCCAAAATCCATGACAAGTCGAAATCCCCTAAATCCCACAACTTTTTTTCTAGAAGGAATTTTTGAAAAGTTCAAAAATTAACCCAACCTAATTTTTCATTCTCTATCCATGAGTGCAAAAAAAATTACATATGACATTGAAAATTCACTTTGAAATCCCCACTTCCAAAATCCATAACAGGTGGATTTCTCTGAAACCCTTAAGATTCCTTAAACTATTGCCTTCATCAAACCAAATCTGGATTAATCTCAAAATAACCTCCCAAGAAGAGCAAAATTGAGAATTGACAAAGCCAAGATGTAGAGATGCAAAAGAAAAAAGGGGGTCCCCACCTCTAGTGGTGCGCGTGTGCAAAAAGTGCACAACAAAAAATAATTTTCAAATTTTTCGCTGCAATACTCGCCTCCATTATCAGATCTAAGACACTTCAACTTTTTTCCTGTTTCATTCTCAACCAAATCTTTCCACCTTTTAAAAGTTTCAAATACTTCTGATTTTTGTTTTAGGAAATACACCCATGTTTTCCTAGTTGCATCATCAATAAAAGTAACATAATAGCGAGAGACACCAAGAGAAGATACCTGAGTTGGTCCCCATACATCTGAATGCACAAGCTATAATTTCTCTCTTCTTCTCTTTCCCAACTTTCAGAAATCAGACTCTTTTCTATTTCAAGGCCAAAAATCCTTCTTCAAGTGTCTTGGATTTCCACAGTGCTAGCAATCCATTCTTCCTCTAGATTTAGATCTTCCTTTCTTCAACCTCCCTTGTGACTTCCCACGATTTTTTGGGCTCTTTCCTCTCTTCTTTGTTATTTTCCTTTTCTCTATAGTAAAAGTATTACCCGATGTTGAACTCTCACCTATGTTTTTTTGTCACATTTCCTCGCTAAGGATAACACCAACAACATCATCAAATTTCAATGTATTTGAGCTAGATACAAAGTTACTTAAAACCATTACCAAGCTATTCCAACTTTCTAGCAAAGAACATAAAACCAAGAGAGCCCTCACCTCTTCATCAAAATTCACTTTTACAAAAGTTAACTGACTAGTAATCGTATTAAATTCATTTAAATGATTTGCCACAAATCCACCTTCAATCATTTTTAGATTAAACGAATGCTTCATGAGAAATTCCTTATTTGAGGCTAAGGGTTTTTCATACAATTTAGCCAAATTTTCCATCAGATCCTCTATTGTCTTTGACTTTGTTATATTGAACACCATAGATGGTGCTAGGCACAATCGAATGGTTCCTAGTGCCTTTCTATCTAGAATCTCCCATTCTTCATTGAACATTGTAACTTCTTTCTTTGCTTTTCCTTTCAATGGCCTCCATAGATCCTTTTGATACAAAAAATCTTCCATCTACATCTTACATAACTGATAATTCTGTCTGTTAAAATTTTCAACCTTGAATTTTCCTTCTTCCATTTCTCCCACTCAAATCTAGAGGTTTCCTAACAATCGACTAAAATACACACAACTTTGATACTAGTTGCTAGGGTTCGGGTAGATTGGAGCAATAAACATTAACAATTATATGCAGATTAAATAACCAAGAAATAACAATGGAGAATAACATAAAAGAGATCAACATAGAATTTAACGTGGTTCACCCAATATGGGCTACATCCATAGAAACTCAACCATCCAATGATTTTATTATCCAATGCAAAATAAATTACAATCTTGCGAACACCATACCACAACATACATCCCAACCGCTTCTAACAAGATTTTTGGAACCTTCTAGAATTAGGGTTTTATAAGGTCATTTTTCATTTGACGTGTTAACAAGAAAACCTTGATGTGTCAATAGAAAAAATCCTTGACATGTTAGTAGGAAAACCTTGATGTGTCAACGATTTTTTTCAGGGCGATGCCCCAAACCCCATTTCTTACTATCAGAGTAATATATTGTGAGTGTATAATATTTACATGATTAGTCGCCACATACCAATAATATATAATATGTTGACACTTATCACAATATTGAACAAACCTTTTACAATCCTTGTAGATCGCTGGCCAATAATATCCTGCAATCAAAAATTTGTTAGTAGTTCGTTGTGCTGTAAAGTGGCCTCCACAAGGCTCAGAATGGAAAGCACAAAGTATGTCAAAGACATCCTCCTCTGTGACACATTGATGAATTATATTATTAATTCCAGTATGAAAGAGTAAACCATTAATCCAACTATATTTCCCACTAATTCCTATAGGATTTCATCGTTCTCTTGGAGAAAAGTGGGGTGGAAACCTGTAGGTGACAAGATAATTAGCAATATTTGTTGGACTCAAGGAACACTGAGAGGGGGGTGAATCAGTGTTTTGTAATTCTTAACATTATTAATCTGATCTTTAAATAATTTACAACATTGAATTGAAAGAAATATGCAAGCACATAAAGCAATCATCCACAACACCATAACACAAGGATTTTTATGTGGAAACCCTGTTAGGGGAAAAACCATGGTGGAGGTCAATCTACAATTTGAGTACTCAAATATAAGTGTTTTATAAATGAGAATGCACATGCATTTAGGCACACTGCCTAGAGCTCACTATTCAAAATAGAAAGGCTCAATAGAAAGGCTCACTGCCTTACAAAAAATTTAGATTAAATTTATCTGATGAATTGAATTGCAGAGTTAGCATCTATCAATGCCTAATTATAGTTTCAGTTAAGCACATTAATCAATTTCTGATCTTCTTTCTGATTCTGCTTTTCTTCTCTACTTTTAATTCGCATCACAAAACCTCTCTATCCTTTTGATATTCGCATCATACTTCACTCACTCAAATTTTCATCACACACACACTTCGCACATATATCACTCACTCATCAAAATGATATAAACAATCGATCTTATATATCCGCAACAAGGGATAATATCATCTACTTGTTGGCTTCAATGAAACATAAAATATTTTCCAATCGTCAGCTCAAACCATAAATTATCTTCAATGCGTATCAACAAAATTCATCCACAACATAGTAAGGACCTAAATAAGCATGTTCAAACAAAAAAAAATTAAACAATTACTCCTTAAACATCCTCAACGACTATATCCACCAAGTCGGCCTTCTAGCACTGATAAACAAAAAATCAATCTACTGGATCCTCTAACTCATACACCGATTGATGCACCAGCACAAAACTCGAGAATAAGATATTCCAAATACCAAAAATATCTTCCTTGAGATCTGCAACATAAGCTAATAGACTGATAATGCAAATAGGTTCACCTTTAGTCAGATACTTTGTTCTTTGCTCTGTCTCTCAGTATGACCAAATACTAAATTGCATAGTAGATCAATGAATTAGGTTGCCATTAGTGAAAACACCAGAAGCCATATGCCAAAAATCTCCCCCTTTGGCATTGATGGCAACACTTAGTGAAAAATGACTAAGTGTCAGAACCAATATACTGGAGTCCTTCAAGACTTCAAAAAGTCATGGCTAACACAACTCCCCCTGAGTTTGATAAGGAATTTTTCTTGCTCTCTCTCCCCCTTTGACATCAATGACAAAGCCAAAAAAAATTCTTACAATAATCCCTTTTGGAGTAAAACCAAAAACTTACTTTTTCAAAATTTAGTTGAAAATTTTGAAGAGTTACAACCGCAAATTGTATTAGAAGATTATTTTGTATTTCTTCTTCATCAAGAAACTTCTTCCATGCTTCTATTGCAATCCCGATGATTATGATCATGCTATTGTTTTCAGATGTTTGATTGATAATATTGATGAGGGATTCTAGAATGGTGATGGATTCTTCCAATATTTCACCTTTCCTTAGAATCTCAATTAACTGTTCCAATCTACATTATGTTATGTCCTTCACTTTCCAAAAGGTGTTTATAATCCTATTCTTAGTATTTTGAACATTTGTATGCTTTGACTATAATTATTGAATCCTTTTCTTGATTGCACCACCTTGATCTTGAAACATGTTAAAGTCTTGCCCAATATTGTTCAACTATGTTTCAATTTGTTCTGACTTTTCTTTGTACTGGTTGATTGCATGAGGCCATTAAAGACAATAATTGTAGATGTTATTTGTTGTATTTATGCATTTCCTTAGCTGATTCATGTGCCTTTTTAGCTTAGTGAGAGATAATTGGTACTGCTTCTTCAGGTGTAAGATTACTTCTTCTTCTTCTTTGTTCTGAGACTCAGAGTCCATGATTTCTTTGATGCATTCTATCATCTCTTCTGGAAATATATTTTGCAAATTCTCCAATTTGATCTGGTTGTGCACAACACAACCACTTAGTACACTTAAAATCATGTCCTATTCATATGAAGGTCTGATGGACCATATGTTTGCAATTTTCTGTATACCATCTTCCTCATGAATAAGTGCAATAAATTTTCTTTGGTTGGATCACCTTCTTCTTCACTTTCTTCTGACATTGCCTTTTCTTGATCTGGTTCAGATGTTTCCAGTTCTTTTCTTTGGATGTCCTCAGTTTCCTTATTAGATTCCTCATCTGGTATGTCTACAATCATTTTTTCTTTTCCTTTCCCTTCAACTCTTGGAGTTTTTCATACTGGAGGAGTATAGTCAACAATTTATTTTTTCTCTTTTCTTCTTTCTCCCCCTAGGTCCATGACCTGAAATCAATTCCTTGAGGAATTACTAGAAGCAGGTTCTGGTACTAGCTCATTTTCTGCAACTGAGGAACTCTTCTTCACCCATGTATTCTTCATTTGATCTCTTATCTCATCCATAGTCACTTTTCCTTTTCCTTTAACATCTTTCTATGTATTTATGCCTTTGTATACCAGACCCTTTCTATCCATATTTTTGTTTCTACAGAATCTTGCAATGTGACCATATTTGTTGCAATTGTAACACACAACATTTATTTGTCTAGACAAGTCATTCCATTGATTTCTTCTTGATCTGCACTGGTTAGCAATATGCCCAAATCTTCCATAGGTATTGTAATGATCTAAAATATTCCTGGAAGATCAAATAAATGATTAGTTGTACTTGCAAGTTAATATAAATCAAACAATGGAATACAATAGAGAATAAAAAGAAAAGAAATGAATTAGATAGATCTCACCCATGTCTTCTCTCCTCCATGATTCACTTCCATTGTACCTTCTTGAGATTGCTAGTGATAAAAATGAATGCCCTCAGCTTTGTGAGAAAACTCTAAAATGCCTAGCCTTAGCAATACCTTTGAAGGATTTGAAATTTAAACTATTGCAATCTAGAATATTACTCCTATTATGCAAATAGTAAAATAAGTAAAAGCCTAGAATGTGAGAATGAAATGCCTATAGTAAAATATCTTGAGCAAATGATCATGGATCCCAAAATGAGATCAAGATTGTCATTTTATAGAAAATGCAATCTTGAATGGACGGACAAGATGAGAGATTGAGGAATACCCTAGAATCAAAGGTCAAGATTCAATAAGGCAACTCTCAATTAGGGTTAGGGAAAAATACCCATATGTGTAAATAAGATTTAATTAAATGAATTAAATCCAGACTGAATGTGACAGTGGAGATGAAATTAGTAAAAATCAGAAGACAAGAGGATGAGATTTTAGAAAATCAATAATTTTAGAAATTACTTGATTTGTAGAAGAATATTTCCCTTTTGAATTAAATTAATTCAAAATAGAAGATTTTGTGAGGTAATTAGTAATTAATTTTTGAAATTAATTACTAAATGAAGAATTAGTTAATCATGTGAGATATTTTTAAATGATTTGTTTTATTTAAAAATATAGAAGTGTCACATGCCATAATTAAATAATTAAAATAATTATTTAATTTAGAAGAAGTAGTTAACTAATTAAATAAATAAATGAATTTATTTAATTAAGAGAGGATTTAGGAATTAGTGACATATTAAATAGATATATTAAAATATATTAATTTAATAATCAGGAGGACATTAATGATGAAGATTAATTAAATAAATAAGATTTTATTTAATTAAGAGAAGATTTTGACAATTAGTGACATTATTAAATAAATAAGTAAGATTTATTTACTTAATAATTATGAAGAATGAGAAATTATGAATTAATTAAATAATTATAAATTATTTAATTAATAGCTGAATGTGGGTTAGAAACATAATTAAAATGTTATAATCATGTCAGGATGAAAAGTGGTAAAGTAGTGTTCGTAGGCCTAGGCCATTTTTAGGTGTCTACATTTGCCCCTCTTTGTCATAATGCAGCTTGTCGCATTGTGGCAAAGAAAACAAGTCCAGAATATGCCCCAGCGAAGGTACAGAATGCCTATGCCCCTTTGGGAAAATTTTTGAATTTTGACCCGGGGTCAGAAAAATTTGGAAAATATCCCGATTAGCTCAGTTGATGATCAGATAAGTAATGGTGCGAACGATTTCAAAAATGGAGGACGCCAAGTCAACCAAAATGTCAGTCAAAGGTGGTCAAATGAGCCTCCAGTACAGCCTACTAGGTCAAAACCCTAATTTTCAGCCTATAAATAGGTTGTAAAGGTTAAACCAAATGCCATTTGTTCATTTGTTAGTTACAAAATTTTAGAAATCAGAGCTTTGAGCGACGATGGTGATTTCGACGACTACACACCGTGGATATCGCATGCGCTCATTCCGACGACCCGAGGGCGCAGGTGCACCGGTAAGTACCCTATCCAACTTGTCAAATTTTGATTTTCATGCATTTATGAGGGTTAAATGGGGGGAAAACAAATGCGGTGCGATGCAAATGGCATCGCGAAAGTTGCAAACACCTTCACGATCACCGCATTTGCTTGCGTCGCGATGCAAGTGCAATGGGTAGGCTAGTTTTTTGTATGTTTGCGCAATCACAATCTCAAATGACGCAATCGAAGTATTACGATGCAATTGGCAATTGTGAGATGCATTTGATGTTTTGTGACGCAATTGACAAATCAAATGACACATTCATTGTGAGATTGTGCATTCACAATATACAATGACGCATTCGTTGCTGAATCACACATTTGCTGGTCAGAATGACACATTTGACATATTGCAACGCATTTGTCATGCAGAGTGCCGCAATCAAAATATTGTGACGCATTTGTGGTCAACGCGACGTAATTGCCGTTGACTAGAGTTGACTTGTGCCAAGATTAATTTTTATGTACCCTTGACCTACCAGTAGTATAAAACTTTCAGTATGTGCTAATCCCTGCCCTTTCCTTATGCAGAGTTGACTGGTGCCCATTTATACACGAGAGTTTCGGCCAACTACCTATGCTTTCCGAGATCATCTTAGTGATAGACAGAGACGGCAATTGATATCCCTGGGCCTGTACCATGTTGCCTATATGCCCGTTATTTGGGCAAATAGAGGTTTTCTCACAGCTCTTTGTGAGAGGTGGCATTCTGAGACCTGTTCCTTTCACTTGCCTACTAGAGAGGCGACAGTGACTTTAGAGGACATGTACCGCATTCTCTGGATTTTGATTAGCAGAGAGAGGGTGGTCTATGATCCCCACTGAGGGCGGTAGGTCTTGATAGAGAGATATGAGGGTGTTGATGGTGTGCAGTTGGCTCTGGACGGTTATGAGATCGGCTGGGATGTTGTGGCCAACCGATTTCCCAAGTTTGATACGATGCTCATGACCTTGATCGCAGGTTTGTTGATTCCCAATCGTCGTGGTCATGGATTTTCCATCGGATGGGGGGATGTTCTAGTTCAGATGCGTCTATAGAGGACTGTTTTCGCTTGGGGGCCCTGCTTGTTGGCCATGTTATACCATCAGTTGCATGAGGTAGTTTACCATCAGGGTCATAGTATCAGCTGCGGGACCACCTTACTCATGATTTGGGTATGGGAGCGCATTCTCATTTTTTGACCGCTAGTACAGATGCAGTAGTTGGGTGATGGGATGCCATATGTTTATCTATATGCCAGATCAGTTAGCCAGACTCGTGTTGGAGATACCGGTTATTGGCATCATCGGATAGACATGATGATCAGTTTTGTCTGGAGACCCTATAGAGATTGTGCTCAGTGGTCGGATGAGGACAACCACCTATCCTTTTGCAGATAGTTCCGATATCTTATTGGTCGTACGGTACAGACGTAGCGGATCATTGAGATGTACCTGCCCTAGCGAGTACTACAACAATTTGGGGAGCAGCAGATTGTGCCAGTAGGTACTGCAGAGTATGTTCGGTCATCTAGGGAGACCATGTGGGGGCCGCCCATATCAATCACAGTGGCAGAGCAGCAAGTTGATAGCCTATGGCAGTTCAGTGGGCATGGAGAGGGGGTCTGACAGATCTAGGGACGTACCAAATTTAATACCTGGTGGTAGGTTCATAGGCCCATCCCTTTGACAGATCCGGATGGTCCACCGTCGATAGATCGCAGATTAGTCATTCCATGGATTCTAAGGAGAGGGTGGGGTGGCAGAGATGAAGGGAGAGATGGAAAAGGTGCCAGGGGCAGAGATGGAGGCAGGGCCAGAGGCCGAGATGGGGGAGAGGGAGGTGGAGGAGGTGGGGGAGATGGTAGGGGTGCCAGGAGGAGGAGAGATGACCGAGGGCGGAGGCAACCCAGGAGAGTCAGGCAGAGAGTGGGTGGTGTACCATTGTCACCCATTCGAGAGGAGGGGGAGGAGAGAGAGTTGGAGGCGAGGGCCGAGGAGGAGGTGGAGGTGGAGGTGGTGGCCAAGGAGGAGGTGGAGGTGGTGGTTGAGGAGGAGGTGGCAGTGGAGGAGAGAGTAGAGGAGGATCCTCTTGTTGGGGGACACCTTGTTGACATAGATGTGGAGGAGGTTCGGATGGAGGAGGATAGGGATGAGGAGGAGGAGGAGGATGAGGCAAATTAGAGGCTGCAGGAGCGGATGATCTTTGGGGATGATGAGGGTGACATATCACTCATTTTTCTTGCAGATGCCATGAATGACCAGAGGCTCACTGATCTTCAGAGCATAATAGATGCGGCCTTGTCTCAGAACAAGGTCCTGGCAGCAGAGTTAGAGGTCACCCGGGTTGAGAGGGATCAGGCCATCATTCGGCGACAGGAGTCAGAGTGGTGGGTTGCAGAGTTTGTAGAGTTATGTTCTGGGCCGACAGGGGATATGGCCCTAGAGTTGGCCAGGGTAGCAGAGAGCAAGGGTCAGTATAGGGCATTATATGAGCAGGCAGTTCCACCTGATAGACGGGACCCAGGGTTATCCCGATCCTACAGTAGGATAGGTAGTGGCAGCTGGACACACAACAGCAGGTCACATAGCAGTAGTTACACCAGTGTTGGGGGGTCCACTACATCAGGGAAGTCGTTAGGTCATAGGTCACATAGCTCTCACAGGCACTCGTCAGGGCACATTCACCGATCAGAGCATGGTCATAGATCAGTGTCTTCAAGGCAGCAGACAGAGCAGAGTCAGCCTCCTGTTACTGATCCCTCAGGATCACAGAGTCAGACGCAAGACACCCCTCCCATTCAGGTTACTTTCCACGTGGTTGATCAGGCACAGCCACCTCATAGTTCACCTCCATGGGATGGAGGCGGGCCATCTTAGGACTTGTTTTCAGATACATGTATATCTTGATATTCGAGTCTGCGAGCTCCATTTTTGGGATGTCATATGACTCTATCTTGTGACATGACATTTTTTGAGATTATATATATATGCGATGTAGTTTTGATGTGGCCTATATGATGTTATGCTTTATGGTATTCTATGCCTTTATGAGGTGCTTATGCGATGCTTTGAGATGTATGGATATTATTCTTATGCTTATGAATGCCATTATGGATGTGGTTTATGTTATGTATGCATTGTGCAATGTGATGATGATGTGATTCCTATATGTTAATGCAAATGTTTCTTTATGATGCTTATATGTTGATGCAAATGATGGTCTTATGAATGGATGTAAATGATGGTGTTTATGCAATGTGAATTATGATATTTGATTTATGCAGATGTGAATATGAAATGTTCATGCCATTATGTATGCACCTTTGTTTTTTGTATGTCACAGGATATCATCTGAGAACCATAGAAGAGAAGACGAAGATGGATGTTAGTGTGAAGAAAGATATGCATGTTAGTACGGACAAATGAAAAAAAAAATCCTTCAAAGCTTTGCTATAGTGCTATGCTAGTTGTTGCTTTTTAATCATCATTGGGCGAAAATGTCATGATGGTCAACAAACACTATGATATGACATAGATCAATACTGTGCAAGGTCGAACCATCACGTAAGTCAATAGCTGCAGACAAAGGATGATCATAACTCATGCAAGGAACACAGTTTCCCCTAGCCACTTATCATGACCAACCATTAGAAAAACCAAACTAATCATGAGACGTCACTGCTTCTCTAAATCCTGATGATAGGACATCGTGGAGAAACTAGCCACATGATAGTAAAATAGACAGTAAAATCATCATACTATGTCGTTGCTTCTCTAAATCCTGAAGTTAGGACATCCTAGAGAAGCTAATAGTAGTGTGATAAGCAGACAAGGATAATCATCATGATATGTCATTGTTCCTAAGACATAAGGAACTAATATCATGATAATTATCAAAAAGAAAGAAAAAGTTTGCCAAGTGTTTGCCAATTGTTTTTAATGTCGAGCGATATCAAATTTAGGAAGGACACATCCTAAATGACGTTGATATCTAGGAGATTGATTCTCGGAGCTAGGAGAATCCATCAAAATTCTAGGTGATGATGACGATGCTTAGGAAGGACACATCCAAAAGCAAAAAACAAGTTGACGAAAGTTCTTCTTCTTCAGGACACATCTGAAAAAGAACCCAAAGTTTTGCCATGATAAATTATCTTGATAAGATTTTGACTACATGTCATTGCTGACACGCTGAATTGACTGAAAGTGTTGATGCAATAGATTGCCAATAGGTTGATAATTCCAGATTAACATAAGATTTGCTTGATTTGAAGATAGTTTGATGTGTATGAATGTATAGTGCCATGAACCCTAATGGACTGACCTAGATGAAATACTAATTGGATTGATCAGAGATTGACTTTGACAGGACTTATTGGATTGATCAGAGATTGACTTTGACTCTGTTTTTGGATTTTGACATTGATTTGGATGTTTTTTGTTGTATTTTCTCAGGACTTTTTCAGATTTTTATGATTTTTTCAGGACTTTTTCAAATTTTTAGGATATTTTCAGGACTTTTAAGAATGCAGGATCATGTGTGGTACCCACTGTAGTTGCATGATAAAGGTCTTGCCCCAAGACAAAGTGGGGAGTACCCGAGTTCAAAATGAAATGGAGATAGGTAAACGCAAGGCAAAGGCAAGGATATCCCAGGAATGATGTCAACCAAATGTTAACCATAGTCAGAATTGACAAGACTTAGGATGAATGTCACGGATGTGTCAGGCCTTTGCTAGCATGATAAATGGATAAATGTCGATTTGAGTGACAGTAGATGGCGAAGCAACGATTGACTATGCATGGCGCCTGTTTGCCAAGTTTTCACCATAGTACTTATCCAAAGTGCCTGTTTGCCAGATTTTCACTATTGGATGAATTCATTTATTTTTACTATTTTTGTCACTTTTCCATTTTTTTGGTGTCACCAAGACGCCTGTTTGCCAGGTTTTCATCAAGGGATAATTTTTTTGTATTTTCCTTTTTCTTTTCTTTTTTTTATAGTATTTTGTAGGTTTTTAGCCCAAGCTCTCTGATGCTATGTGTAGAACTTTCTCAGGTGTAAGCTGTTGATAGGTTCTGTCAGCTATTCTCCATCAGGTGTGGCAAACTGATAAGCTCTGGAACCAAATGCGATAGTAATGATATATGGATCAAGCCAATTAGCCTCAAACTTGCCAGGCTTTTCACGGTCTGCTTGATTTCTGGGATTTTGCATGAGAACCAAGTCACCGATTTCAAAATTTCTCACCATGACTCTTTTGTTATAACTTCTGCAAAGATGGTTTTGATATGCCTTCAGATGATTTAAGGAATTTTGTCATCTTTCTTGTAGCATTTCCAGTTCATGTAGGTGATTATGTCTGTACTCTTCATCATCAATCATTCCTTCAAGGAGACTCGGAGAGAAGGAATTTTGACCTCGATGGGTAATATGGCCTCAGATCCATAAACCAGGGGAAATGGAGTGGCTCCAATGGGGGTGCGGATATTGGTACGATAGGCCCATAAAGAAGGATTAAGTTGTAGGTGCCAATCTTGGCCAACGTCCTTGACAATCTTCTTCAGAATGCAAAGGATTGTTTTGTTGGATGCCTCAGCTTGGCCGTTACCTTGTGGGTAGTATGGGGTGGAAAAATGGTGTTGGATGTGGAATCACTCATAGAGTCCATGGAAAACCTAGTTTTTGAATGGACTGCCGTTATCTGTGATGATGGATTATGGGACACCATACCGGAAAATGATGTAATTTAGGATGAACTTGGATATTTATTTGCCAGTGATGTAGGTGAGAGGGACGGCCTCAATCCACTTAGTGAAATACACAGTGGCGGTTATTATGAATTGATGGCCATTTGAAGAGGATGGATGGATCTTACCCACGAGGTCAAGTCCCCATTGTGCGAAAGGCCATGGAGAAGTGATAGGTCTCAATTCTTATGCAGGTGCGTGAATCAGATCACTGTGCACCTGGCATTTTTGACATGTTCTGACAAACTGAAGAGCATCTTTTTCCAATGTCGGCCAGTAGTACCCCAACTTGGTGACTTTCCTAGCTAAGGTTGGACCACTCGAATGAGATCCACATATACCCTCATGTACTTCTCGTAAAGTTGTTTGGGCTTCATCAGTGTC
The DNA here is from genome assembly GCA_007115665.2 of Sequoiadendron giganteum. NCBI lineage: Eukaryota > Viridiplantae > Streptophyta > Pinopsida > Cupressales > Cupressaceae > Sequoiadendron > Sequoiadendron giganteum. The sequence continues at coordinate 2,243,356 of CM021103.1, forward strand.
GAGACAATGAAGAAGGGTGTTGTCAAAGCCATGGCGGTATAAAGTGTCACTGACGATGGTATGTCTGGCCGCTTTTGGATGAAGGATTTTCATTGGTTGTTGGAAAAGTTGGGTGGGAGGATTTGGGATTTAAGGTAATCATATATATCCTGGTACCAAGGCGAGCTGGGACCAACAATCTCACACACCATTGTTGACTCTGCAATGTCATATGCAGGCATCAGAAGTTGTTCCACTATGAATTCAAACTATGACGCATTCTTAGGAATGTCTAAAAGAGATCCAATGGTAGCCATTGCATTAGCTTCTTTATTTTGTGTTCTTGGGATTTTTTCAAATGCAATCATTTTGAAGTACATTAGGAAACTATCCACCATGTGCTTATAAGGGAGCAACTTTTCGTCCTTTGTGTCATAGTCATCATTCACTTGGTTGATGACTAATTGAGAATCCCCAAATACAAGGAGTGTCTGAATTTTCCATTGAATTGCTATCTTGAGACTTGTGACCAATGCCTCGTATTGTGTGGGATCCATCAAAGTATAATTTCCATCGTAGAGCTAGTTCTGCGTGAAAGATTGACTCATCAGGAAAATCAGTGATCAGCGGATGAGTGGCTTGGATTGGTGCATCTTCCAGTTGATCTGCTATTACTTGACCTTTTATAGCCTTGCGCTCCACATACTGTATGTCATACTCGCTTAAAATCATGACCCACTTTGCCAAGCGACCTATCAATGCCGCTCGACTAAGGAGATATTATAATGGGTCAATCTTTGCTATCAAATGTGTTTGATGACTTAGCATATAGTGTCTTATTTTTTGTGCCACAAAGACAACTGCAAGGCATGCCCTTTCAATGGTTGTATAGTTGAGCTTATATCCAATTAATTTCCAACTAATGTAATATATGGCTCTTTCTTTTTCTTCATGGTCATTCCGTGCCAATAATGCCCCCAGTGCATTTGTTGTTGCGGAGACATATAGAATCATTGGTTTTCCCTCAATAGGTGGCATTAATACTGGAGTTGTTAATAAATATTCTTTAATTTTGTCAAAAGCCATGTTGCACTTATCTGTCCATACAAATGGAATGCTTTTGCGGAGTAGATATTGGAATGGTTGGCACTTGTCTGCCAATTGTGCAATGAAGTGGTGAATAGACTGCAATCTACCTTGAAGTGTGCGCAACTCACTAATTCCCTTTGGTGGAGGCATGTCCAGAATTGCTTTGACTTTTGTGGGATCAACCTCAATGCCTCATCTTGAAACAATGTATCCTAGCAGCTTGCCTAAAGTGACTTCAAAGACACATTTCTTTGGGTTCAATCTAACCTTGTAATCCTCAAGTCGTCTAAAAATTTTATCTAAGACTTTGAGATGTTCTGTCCTTGTCAAATATTTTGCCAATAGGTCATCCACATAATCTTCCATTAGAATGTGCATCATGTCATGGAAGATTGTTGCCATAGCCCTCTGGTATGTTGCGCCTACATTCTTTAAGCCAAAAGGCATGATGTTCCAACAGTATGTTCCCTAAGGACAAGTGAATGTCGTTTTATGCTGATCCTCTGGTGAAATTCTGATTTGGTTATAGCCTAAAAAGCCATCCATGAGAGATAGCATCTCATATCCTGTTGTGAGGTCAACAATCATGTCTATGTTTGGTAGGGGGAAGTCATCCTTTGGACAAGCTTTGTTTAAATCTCTGAAATCCGTGTAAATATGAATTTTTCCATTCGGCTTGGTAATAGGAACAATGTTTGATATCCAATCCGCATAATCAATTGACCTTATGAATTCAGCATCTAGTAACTTTTTTAGTTCTGCTTTAACAAGTAGTGCAATCTATGGGTGCATCTTGTGCAACTTTTTTTTGATCGGCTTGATTCCTGGGATTAAAGGAAGATGGTACAGAACCAATTCAGGATCAAGCCCTGGCATGTCAGCATATGACCATGTGAAGTTAACTTTTCTTTCTGTGAAGAATTGTTTGAATTCAAGTTTTTCTACATCTAACGATGATGCAGCCAAGAGAATCATTTTGGGATTCTCTGGTGTGGCTATGTTAACTTCCACTATGTCTTCAATAAGCATAGCTGATTTTTCATATGCTACGCGAAGAAAGTCCAATCCTCCATCCTTAGGCGCCTTAGAGAGGTTTTCACCTTTGGATACGTCCTTTGTTTTTACTATTTTATTGCCAGAAGGTGCCTTGCGGTTTTCACCTAAAGGCATTTCTTTTTCTTTTTAATTTTTTGTATTTTTGCGACTGGAGGATTGCACAATCTCCCCAAAGTAAGTTGTACAATTGAGATCTATGGAGAACCATGTTTTGTGATCTCCCCATGGAATACCTTCTCTTAGTCCCATGAATTCTGCAATTGCCTCGTCATTCTGAAATATGTCCATTACCGGTGGATCTTGTTGGTCCCAATCGATCAGTTGTGGATAAACAAGAGGGATTCCATCGTCAGTGTTGGTGAAGGAAGGGGAGGATGCGGAAACTGTAAAAATTGATGCTTCAAGTGTAAAGGAAAAATTGTCAATTTCCACTTCCATGTCTGATGCAATGGAAGGTCCATATTCCTAGTCAGATGAATCGAATTCAAAGTCATAATTTGGGATAAAGTTATCATCGTGACCAATGGTTGGAGTTTCAAAAGTATGGATGGTGGGCTCCGATAAATTTGGCTCAAGGGTGGGTTCAGGAATGGGGTGGGATGTTTCAGGTATGGCCGATAATACCTTGTGTGTTTCTGGATTCCAAGGAATGCTTACCCATTCCTTATTTGTAGAATGTCGATTAATATGGTCAATGTCATATTTCATGCGGAATCTCTCTTCAAAGGAAGGTTGTCCCGATTCCAAGAATAGTTCATCAATGTCATAATCACTGATGGTTTTGTTAGATCCCCATTCCCATTCATTTGATTTTGTCTCGGTAAGGGATTCTTTGCATGTCTCAACACTTTATGTAGCCATTACAAACTTACTTGAAAGTTCAAGGGTACGTTGATCGTCAGTTCCGATTTGGTCATGCCCTAGCCCTATGTATCTTGGTCTTGCCGTTATGATAATAGGTTCCCATCTTCCATTGTTGTTCTTTCCAAGGCCGCTTGTACCATCAAAACCTTGGGTTTTGCATATATCATATCCTTTGTCATAGAGATGCAAAGGTAATGGAGATAACTCTATCGGGTCTTTGTAAATCTAGCTGTCCATGTCAATAATGACTTCATTACCCATATCACCCCACCGTGTGAAAACACTTTTTGGTGGGACCTTGAAAGTTATTTTGGGCTCTACTGCAAAACATGGTCTACCATAGACCTTAGGTGGCTTCGGTATTGTGGTTATACAGTAAGCCGTATTTAACTTGAACTCTCCACAACCAAGGTCCTAGATCTGAATATCTTTACTTGGGATGGGGATTGATGGAGATGGTGTGGTAGAAGATGATGGAATTGATGATTTCATAAGTGTTGAGGGGAAAATGTATTTGGATGAGGTGGACGATGAGACCTCCCGATTGATGGGAACCTGGTGCTCAGCAGTAGCGCACAGGTTGGTACAGTATTGGAATGGATCAAGATCTCCTAGAATGGTGATCTCAGTTCCATCAAAAGGGAATTTGAGGCACTGGTGGTAGGTGGATGGAATAGCCTTTAGAGCATGGATCCATGCACGACCAAGTAAGATATTGTAGTGTATATCACAATCCAGGACCTGGCATGTTGTATCTATGATGACAGGTCCTACTCGGAGAGGAATGGTAATAACACCTTTAGAAGCGCGTTCTTCATCATCGTATGCCTTAATGATGATGATCTTGCTAGCATCAACACATGCATCCGAGAAACCAAGAGCTTTGACCAATTTCAAAGAGCAGATGTTCAATCCCGCTCTGCCATCTACTAGGACTCGTCTGACCTTATGCTTATGGAAAAAAACCTCAATGTGAAGGGCATCATTATGCTATGGTTTGGGTGAGGAATAGTTTTTGTCTGAGAAGGTGATGTGGTGAGGTGAATTCAGGTATTCGACCATAGTCTCAAAATGGTTGACATCGATGTTGGTAGGGACGGATGACTCTTGCAGTACTTTATCGAGGATGGCCTTATGCGTGGGTGAAATACGAAGTAGTTCAAGAATGGATATTTGAGCAAGTGTTTTATTTAACTGCTCAACAATGTTGAGCTCCGGTTTGGGGTTGGACTGTCTGGTGGATGGACCAAGTATGGTGATATTTGGTTGTCTGGTAGAAGGACTCGGGATAGTGACCTTGCCTTTACGTGTAGTCACATTGCATTCTGGGGCTCTTTTAATGTTGATGGTATTAACAGATTCATCTTCATTAGCAGTGTGAAGATTGTTAATAATACTACCATCAGGATAATTGTATGCAGGATGAGTAGTATTATAGGCCGGACGGATGTGGTTGGCTTGATGGTTTGTATGCTTTGTGCCAGATGAGGAAGCTTTACCATGATCCTGCAGTGGGTTTTTGTGTATGGTATGATCTGCATTGGATGAAAAAGATTGACCACCCAACTCAATGGTGTGGTTCTCTATGAGATCTTGCACCAGATCCATGCTTCTATTCTCTTTTTTCTTAATCTGATCACAAATATACTTTCTCTTCTCCCTGGACTAAGTAATTTGATCCTTCAATGACTGAATGAATTTCTCAACATCCTTAAGATTTGATTTCATTTCTTGGGCTTCTGCTTTGGATTGATCAAGATCATCAAGTGCCACCAAAAGCTACTATTGAAGACTACCAGAGTCCATTACATTCCAAGATCCACCTCAAGCTGTCAAACTTCTTTCGAGGAACTAGGCTCTGATACCAATTGTTGGACTCAAGTGTTCTACAATTCTTAACATTATTAATCTAATCTTTAAATCATTTACAACATTGAATTGAAAGAAAGACGCAAGCACATAAAGCAATCATCCACAACACCATAACGCAAGTATTTTTTCATGGAAACCTTGTTAGGGGAAAAACCATAGTGGAGGTCAATCCACAATTTGAGTACTCAAATATAAGAGTTTTATAAATGAGAATGCACATGCATTCAGACACACTGTCTAGAGCTCACTGCTTAAAACAAAAAGGATAACTACCTTACAAAATGTTCAGATTAAATTCATCTGAGGAATTGAAATGACGAGATAGCATTTGTCAATTCCTAATTACAGTTCCGATTAAGCACATTAATCGATTTCTGACCTATTGATTCTACTTTTCTGTTCTGGTCTGCTTTTAATTCACCTCACAAAAACTCTCTATCCTTCTAATATTCACATCATACTTCACTCACTCGAATTCACATCACACAAAAACTTCACACATATATCACTCACTCATCAAAATGATATAAACAATCAATCTTATATATCCACAACAAGGGATAATATCATCTACTTGTCGGCTTCAATGAAACATAGAATATTTTCCAATCATTGGCTCAAACCATAAATGATCTTCAATGTGTATCAACAAAATTCAGCCACAACATAGTAAGGACCTAAATAAGCATGTTCAAACATAAAAACATTTAAACAATTAATCCCTAAACATCCGCAATGGCTATATCCACCAAGTTAGCCTTCTAGCACTGATAAACAAAAAATCAATCTACTAGATCCTCTAACTCGTACACCGATTGATGAACCAAAAAAAACTAATGAATAAGATATTACAGATACCAAAAAGATCTTCCCTCAGATCTAAAACATGAACTGATAGACTGATAATCCAAATAGGTTCACCTTCAGTCGGATACTCTGTTCTTTGCTCTGTCTCTCGGTATGACCAAATACTGAAGTGCGCACTGGATCAATCACTTAGGTTGCCATCAATGAAAACACCAGAAGCTATATGCCAACAATAATGACAAACCATGGGCTCTTTATAGAAATGGAAAAAATATGTTCATTGAGAAATGCATCATCCACAAGATTTGGTTCATTATTACACTATAGCCAGGATAAGAAATCAACAACGCCATTTTCACATCCCAACTTGTCAAGAATAGTGATGTCAAATTCCTACAATAAGAGAAACCATCAAATCACTCATTTTGTAACAACTGGCTTATTCATCAAAAATCTAATAGCAGATTGATCCATATGTACAAAGAATTTATACCTAGTTATATAATGGCAAAAAAAATTATCGCATAAACTACAGCCAAAAATTTCTTTTCGATTACATTGTAATTTACCTATCCACTAGTAATATTGTTACTAATATAATAAATAGAATAAAAGAGAGAATATTCCTTTTTTCCAAGTATCATTCCCATGGAATTGTCTGAAGCATCGATATGGATGTGAAACAGTAGTTCCCAATTGGGTCCTCGCAGAACTGGTGTGTAGTTATAAGATTCCCTTTGATTTCTTTGAAAGATTGCTAGCATTTTGGTGTCCATGAGAAATCAACATTCTTACCTAACAAAAGAAAAAGAGGTGAGGCAATTTTTTTGAAATTTTGGATAAACTGTCTATAGTATCCAGTATGACCCAAAAAACTACGCACATCCTTTTGAGAAGTAGGCATAGGCAAGTCTTGAATTATCTTTACCTTTTTGGGATCTACCTCAATTCCTTTTGCATAAATATAATGTCTTAGGACAATACCTTCAATCATTAAGATGTGACATTTCTCATGAATCAAAGAAAGATTAGTGTCAATGCGTCTTTTCAAAAAAATTTCTAGATTTTCCTTTGCTTCCTCATACGTGTCACCATAAATAGTAAAATTATCCATGTACACTTTTATATAATCATGAATTAAATATGCAAAAATACTTAGGACAACCCGCTAGAAGGTGGCAAGTGCATTACACAAACCAAAAGGTAATACATTATAGGAAAACATACCCCATGGGCAAGTAAAGGTAGTCTTTTATTGGTCTTCTAGGGCTATACAGATTTTATTATAACCACTAAATCCATCAAGGAAGGAAAATAACTTCTTTCCAGCAAGGGTATCTAAGACTTGATCGATAAAGGGTAGTGGGAAATTGTCTTTCTTGGTAGCCTTATTAAGGGCCCTATAATTGATACATATTTTCCACTTCCCATTCTTCTTTGGAACTACCACATGAGGTGACACCCATTGGCTATCAAAGATAGGATAGATAAATCCTATGTTGAGTAACTTTAGAAGTTCATCTTTAATTATTTACCATAGGATAGGGTTCAGTCTTCTCTGTGGTTGTCTGACAGGTCTACTTCCTTCCTCTATATAGATATGATGTGTGTAAGTGGTAGGGTGTATTCCTCTCATATCCTGATAATCCCAAGCAAAGGAATCTTTATGAGAACACAACATAGCAGTAAGATCTTCTAATTGTGAGACACTCAAGTTGGGATCTCTATTAAGCATTTTTCCAGGTAAAAATTCCATAGCCTGAGATTGGACAAGAGTATTTATAGCAAGCAATTGTGAAGTGGATGAGGATGGATCAAAATTCTCATATACTAAAAATGGACGATATATACAAGTATGTGGCAATAGCTGATGCATAGTAATGAAATGCTAAATAGATTATGAATTACTAACTAATGGAAAATTCCCAAATTGGAAATTATCACTTATACCCGAAGGCAAAATCATTGTCTCTAAAAAATTATCAACCAAATAATAATTTTGCAAGAAATTATTAAGAATATTATCTTCTGATATTTCTTCAAACGCCCTACTTTGATCAATTATCAAAATAGGAAAAGATTCTTCTAAATCACTATTGATCCATAATGGATCCTCTGTTTCTAATAATGGTTGTGCTGGAGGGTACAATGTCAGTTTCTTCATTTGTTCTCCATTTGAAATCACCATATTGCCAAACCTGCAATTAATAAAAGCATTAGCTGCAGCTAACCAAGGTCTATCTAAAATTAAGGGGTATCCCCCCAGGTTAATCTTTGGTTGTAAAATCATAAAATCTATGGGATATTCCCAAGACTCATTAGAAATAATGATGCCTTCAATCATACCTTTTGGTTTTACAAGGAAATGATCCACCATTTGTATGTTGGAGTATAGAAAACACTAAGAGGGGGGGTGAATCAGTGTTTTCATAACCAAATTAAATTCAACTTTTTTAAAACACATAACTTCTTTGTAATCATGAAATGTTCAATTTCAAGAATCAATGTGATAGTAAATATTAGATCCTTAAACCACATGAAAAACTCAAATATTGCAAAGTACATAAAGGAAGCTGCAAGAATAGATTGCATGAATCATGATAACAACACAAATAAAAAAAGAACCAAAAAACATTATTTTTATAAGTGGAAAACCCTCATAGGGATAAAAAACCACTTGAGAAAATTTCCTCATAGGCTTAAGAAAATCCCACTGATTACAAAGCCTCACTGGCTACACAACATGCCTCATTGGAAAAGGAACCTCACTGGTACAAGTATGCCTCACTAGCAAATACAAATACCTCACTAGAAAATACTCCATGGTCTTAATGACCAATCTCTAATGAAAGAAGAAACTCTATTTTAGGGGGTTTCCCTTTTATAATACAATCCATTGCTCAAATGATTTATCTTTGCAATTACATTTCTACAAACACCATCACACAAAAATCCAGGTCTCAAAACTGTCACTCCTCTTATCTATTTCACATCATAATCACATACCCTTTTGTAGATAGAAACAAAGACACCTTCATATGACTCTCCTTAACACATTAAATAATACAAAGTTTTTTAACACCTTGACTCACAACAATATTTTATCCAATATAATGTTGTTCTATTCTATTTACAAAAATACATAACTACTTAATCAATGTTTCTTAGGATGACAAAGAGAATAAATGACAGTGACACTCTTTTACAAGGAAAAACTCCAATCAAATAAATAACTCATCATTCATTTTCCTTTGTAGAACATATCACATTGTTCTAGACTCCAATTCAAAAGAACTAGAACTCATTCTCAAGTCACATAGGTCTATGCAGAGAAGAGATGACACTTGAACAATATTATATTCAAAGATTCATGCTTTAAACCCTTGACTTACACAAAAATTCTTGCAGATCCCTTTCTTTGAGTCACATTCCACCATAACAGGAATAAACTCAATTGATAAATCAATCAAAATATCTATCTACTATAGTATGATCACTGCATCCTTTTTCCACACATATTTTCACATTAAAGGAGCATCAAATCTCTACATTTCTTCTTCATCACATCAAAAACCTCTCTCAAGTTTGACTACTCTCAAAATGCATTGTCTTTGATTCTTTCTTCCATCATCGTTCCTGCAGTTACAAAATTGAATTAACCAACACAAAAATGTAGACACCCAAATTCCTGTCAAAGGTTGAGCATCAGAAAGTAAACATTTATAAGTTTAAAAGTAGACCCTTGATTCTTCTCTTGCCGCCAATTCACAATTGAATACATGCCATTGATTTCATTTTAGGAAATTTAATATAAAACCTTAACTTTCTTGACCAATAAATCTCAAGAGTAGGGACTAATTAATGATGGTCTTAACCCCTTCAAACAATCAAATGAATTCTTAAAACAAAAGAAACAAGGTTGAAAAAACCTTTTCTTAAAAAGCTTTATATAGTGTTTTTGAGTGACCTCCAAAGCAAGAAAGAGAAACCCTAAGAATAGAAAGACCTCAAGAAACTTGAATAAAGTGTTTGTATCATAAATTCTAACTTTCAGCATGTATGATGTAGAATATTGTTCCTTTGAAGCTGGCAAAGAAGGATCACAAACACTTGGGTTAGGATCTTAAGATAAATGTGCCATCAATCAACACTAACCTTGTGATACCTGAAGTAACTTTGACATATGAAACAAACCTTTTCTTTGAATAACTTGAATGATCTTTGACTTCACTTGCAACAATATTTGCATTTCTATTTCCCTCAAATACAGGCCTTTGACATCAATGGAAAAATAATGCCAACATTGTAGGATTGTTGGAGCAGGTCTTAGTCCTTGAAGGGCTATCTCTCCTTAGTCTCATTTTTCATTACATTTACTGTTGCTCCTAAATACACAAGTTTATTTGAAATAACTATATCACCAATATGTACCTTTATCATTGGGCTCCTAGGATCTGCATACTTAGGAACAAAAATCCTCCCTAACATTAAATTTGCAAGTTGTCAATGACTTGGACTATCTTGGGGTCCTACTTCTTTTATTGTTTTCTCCCACATAGTTCTCTGACTATTTTTTTATACACTATAACATCCCAAATGACCTACAAAAAAAGGAATTTTAATGTTAACATTGTTTAACTCATTCACAAAATCAAAACCTGATTGAGATGTTTCTTGTTGATTTGGTTGTTCTTGCAACCTATCAAGAAATGGGGGCCTTGGTTGTTCTTCTTCTAGTTCTACCAGAGAATCCTCTACCCCTGTGATAGTTGGCCCTTGAATATTATTTCCTAGTCTTAGTTGTAAACCATCAATTTCTAATGCATTGGCAAGATAAGTTGGGTATCCTACCACCTCATTATTATAGACCGATTGAGCCACTTTATTATTCGGATTGGGTGATGGTTGTGCGGGCATAGGCATTGCTTTTGGTGGTTGATTTTAACCATATGGTTGATTAGATGATGATGGAACATGTGGTGAGATTTTTTGGGATTTTTCATAAGGATTTATTGCTAAAGGTGGTGGATATGGAGGAAATGATTGATATTGTGGGTATGTTGGCAGTGGCACTCACCATGCTTGCCATGATTATGGAGAATGTGTATATTGTTGTTTCCACTGGGGGTAGCATGGAGGTTGATCCAACCTCCAAACCATCCAAGTTGGTTTGGGAAAGGATTTTGTTGAAAAGAACTTTTAGGCGATGCTTGATAATCGGTTGGGTGCATTCCTCATGATTGCCAAGGTCTCCTTTAGGCCATAAAGTAAATAGGATCATTTGTATATTCTACCTCAATCATGACTACAAGAAGAGGTTTTAGAATGGAATCCCTATTGGAATCTTCTAAAGAAGATATTTTTGTTCTGTTGTAGGGACATTCTTCACTATTATGCCTTTTATGACAAGTAGGGCAAAAGACGACTAGCGATTTTTCAGCCTTGTACTTTCTTCATGTATACAAACTATCTATCTGCTTACCCATGTGACTCAGCAGGTCAATCTTAAGGTCCTCAAGCAATGTTCCTAATTCTCATTTTGTAACTCCTGATGTTCCTCTCAAAGAGACATGCTTCCCAATGTAGTTTTTCAAGAGGATTTGAGGTTTGGTGCTTTGGAAGGTAGTTTTTCAAGTAATAGTGCATGACAAAGTTGTTTGAGTGTACACATCTGTACATTCTTTAGGTGGAAGTTGTTGTGAAGCAGTTTGTTGGATTTCAAGATGTTTGATGAATATTCTAGATTGTGTTTAAGTGTGGTGTGTAGTTTTCAAGTCATCCTTGGGTTTAAGGAAGTGTGTACTTCAAATTTTAATGGTGTTTTTATGGGTAACAACTGACCTAGTGTTTATAATACATGTGAAGAATAAATATTGTGTGTGGTTGATTGGTGTTGTTGATTTGGATCCCAATTAAGTTTTTTAATGTGGTACACATTCACTTCTATCTGCCACATAAGTGTTTTGGTGTGACCTAATTTTAATTTTTGCATTTGAGGTGCATAGCTAACCTTGGAGAGGGTTTCAAGGTTGAAGACAGTATAAGTATGAGTTAAGTTGTTGAAGGAGGACAAGAAAGATAAAATATAGATGTGTGAGATGATAAAATATGCAAAGTGCAATGTGTTAGAGTGTGAAATTGAGTTGTGCAATGTGAGATTTAAAGTGTTATTTTATTGGATGCAGTGAGCAGAAGGTGGCTACAATTCTTCAATCAGACTGTGAAGGTGTAGAAGTAATTGTGGTGGATTCCTTGTTGCATTGAGATGTTTTTCTCTCTGTAACATTCCTTCTCTATCTTATTTTCTATTCTAGCAATGATCCTTTATTCTTTGGGTAGTGATCCCTTTCAGCAGTAAGCCCCATTTTATTCAGTATTAATATTACTTGTTTTATGAGCTAATCCTCACCATGGTTTTCCCTTCTTAGGTTTTCCACATAAATCTAGTGTTCTCTTATGTTTGGTGTTGAATTATTTAAGTTTCTATTATTTTCTTTTCATTCTAATTCATCATAATATATCTATGGGTTTAATGAATGAATGTGGATCTAAATGTTAATGAGGTTTTTGAAGTTTTGAGTTACAAATGATTCACCCCCCTTTCGGTTGTCTTATGCATTTCAACAAGATTAAGATTGATGTTGAACCTAAGTTAAAACATACTATAATTGAATACAATGCCTTGAATGAGGTTGCATTCATCGAGTTGGACTTAGGTGTGTATATGATGAATGATATCATGATGATATATTTAGAAACAAATAAACAAGAAGATGTGAATAGTCCAATCAAAGGACTGCGAGAATTTGAAACTTTTGACCATGTTTTTCAAGAATTTTTAAGAAATATGTATGATAGCATAACTAATCTTGGAAAATATGTAGATAATTCTATTATTTTTCTTCCAGGTTGGTGTTGCATCCATGATATAGGCCATTCTGAATTTTCTTGTCTCACTTGCCAAGATATGCTGGCAAGGGTAAGACGACTAGCGATTTTTCAGCCTTGTACTTTCTTCATGTATACAAACTATCTATCTGCTTACCCATGTGACTCAGTAGGTCAATCTTAAGGTCCTCGATCAATGTTCCTGATTCTCATTTTGTAACTCTTGATGTTCCTCTCAAAGAGACATGCTTCCCAGTGTACCCCCTAGATGAATGGGTGGAACTTGAATAGTTACTGCACACATCATAGATATCATCAAACCTCATGTTAGAAATATCTCCTCCACCCATAAGATTCAAAGTATCCAAGCATTCATCTCTAATCCCCCTAAGGAAAAGAATTTTTACATTGGCATGGGTTAACCCTATGTGCCTGGTTCTTTGTAGAATAAATAGGAAACATTCCAAATAATCTTCTAAATTTTCTTCTACATGTTGCATGATGCGAAATATCTCATCTCATGTTTCCTTGGCCCTACAATATTATTGGTATTTTTCCAAGAATTTTGTCTTCATATCATCCCAAATATGAATGGTTTCGCATCCTAGTCCCATAAACCACCTTAATGTTGCATCCTTTAGAGTAGCTGGAAATAGTTTTAGTTTCTATGCATCATTATGATAATCGTTATTGTGACACAAAATGTCAAATTCAAAAAGGAACATATTGGGGTCTTCCATAGAAAAACCTTGAAAGATAGGCAATGTTGAGTGATGTATGTTACTTATAGGGGCATCCTCTTTTGGATGTGCAATGGGGAACTTAAAAGTAATGGGGTTGTTGTTGGCCAATGCTCTCTCATTGTTGTTGTTGTCCATAATTCCAAATGCCCAAGGAGTATAGAAAGTTTTGGTTGGCTTAAGCTCTCTTGGGGTTTGACCACTTCAGAGATCATAAGTTATCAAAATATCCTAGAAACCCTTTTAAACGAATCTTCAAGAAACTCATGTTGGACACTAGAAGGAGATTCAAAAGTGGATTCAATGACACATTTCTCGATATCAAGTTCAATTAGTTTCTTTTTGGATGGGATGTTCACAACTAATGGTTTTAATTCATTTTGTGGTTTTTCCTATTGTGAACTACTTCCTATATTCTTCTTGGAAAATCTCCCTTTACTATCCCTACTTCGATTCATGCATCTATATGATTTATAACAAAGAAAACTAATGCTAATTACCCAGGTGAGGTTGATGGTCACGCAGACTTTTGCCTTAGCGCACTAGTCCTAACTTAATTCACTAGACTAATAGGCCTTTAACACCATTCCCCGGTAACGGTGCCCAAATTTTTGGACAAAATTGTGGACAAATATTGAAGATAAATTATTCTTTCAATTCTATTAAACTGACAAATATGATTAGATCAATCCTCAAGAATTTTATAGTGGTTTCCTCAGTTTGTTTCTTAAATGTCAATCCAGGGATCGTAAAATTGTGAAAGGTATTACGACAGTCTACCTAAGGGATGAAAATAGTGAATTACGTGGGGATGGATGCAACTAATATACATAATTATTACCTAATTAGAAATATGGTTTATTTTTCCCTATTCCTATTTGTGTCAGGAATTGTGCCAGGAAGTGTGACAGGAACTTTGCAGTAATAGGTTTGTGCAATAACAAAATTTTGTAGAGATAAAAATAAAGAAGCTTTATAGATTATGCACCAATAGTAATGATTTAGATTAGAGTCTTAATTCCCATGCAAAGCTTTAGAAACACATAATGCTTTAGAAACATAGTTGCAGATAAATGATAAGAAATCACTTGAAATTGAATTGCAATTAGATTTAAATAACCAAACTTATGAAAGGAAAATGCTTAAAATAAAATCACACACATTACCACACTGAAACTAAACTAGAAAATATCACTGGACAATGCAAGCAGTGTGGCATTCTTCCTTGGTTGTCTGGTGATGAAATACAAACGCTCTACACCATGCTAATCATGCACGTACATCAAAAAATCAAATATACGACTCAAACTAGCAGTATGTTCTTATATTCTATTATATGTCTATATCAAGTTTTGTAGAATACACACATTTATACTAGCAAGCACCAATAAGGTTTGTTTTGGTTTGTCTCAGCCTATGACCAACAAACCAAATATGTTCGATATACAACAAAAGATGACCACTAGCTGTATAACAAATTAACTACCATTCTATCAAAAATAGCCTATAGATTATTAAACTTTAGCTCCTTGTTCCTCATCCGTCCACATACCTAATAGATTTAACACATTTCTTTAATCATTTCCTACCATTTCAGCCACAAGATAATTAGTATTTCCATAGATATTGATATTTTTTAATAGTTTTAATTTCCTTCACATTATATCAAATATCGATACTTCCTGTGACAAAAAGTGACATGAAGCGGTAAATTTAAAATAAAAGAGGCAAACATAAGGTAACAGTAATGAGATTATTCAACCCCCATCAAATTGCAATAAAAAAATTCCTAGAAATGACTTTCCCTGTGGACTAACATGCTCGACTCCAATATTGTTTCCTTGTTTACACTTAGACCTATCAAATATAAGTTTCCACCTGGTATTATTTTTGTGGACTTGTGCTAATGGTATTTCCCTCTTGGTCAGAATGTCACCCTTCTAGGGAGTATCAAGATCTATTACTATTTCTTTCTTAATTTTAGATGAATTTTCTTTTGCAAACATCAGGTTTTCCTCTTCCCTAGGTATCTCTGAAAAGAGAATAGGCATTTCCCTATCTATATTTTATTCATCTCCTGAAGATGGAAAATCTAATGAGTTATAACTATCATATGATATTGTGATTGTTTCTGAATAACCATCTTCCAACCTTGGATGGTGTATCATTTTAACCCTTTCCAGCATATCTTGGCAAGTGAGACAAGAAAATTCAGAATGGCCTATATCATGGATGCAATGCCAACCTGGAAGAAAAAGAATAGAAGTATCTACATATTTTCCAAGATTAGTTATGCTATCATACATATTTCTTAAAAATTCTTGAAAACCATGGTCAAAAGTTTCAAATTCTCGCAGTCCTTTGATTGGACTATTCACATCTTCTTGTTTATTTGTTTCTAAATATATCATCATGATATCATTCATCATATACACACCTAAGTCCAACTCAATGAATGTAACCTCATTCAAGGCATTGTATTCAATTATAGTATGTTTTAACTTAGGTTCAACATCAATCTTAATCTTGTTGAAATGCATAAGACAACCGAAAGGGGGGTGAATCATTTGTAACTCAAAACTTCAAAAACCTCATTAACATTTAGATCCACATTCATTCATTAAACCCATAGATATATTATGATGAATTAGAATGAAAAGAAAATAATAGAAACTTAAATAATTCAACACCAAACATAAGAGAACACTAGATTTACGTGGAAAACCTAAGAAGGGAAAACCATGGTGAGGATTAGCTCATAAAACAAGTAATATTAATACTGAATAAAATGGGGATTACTGCTGAAAGGGATCACTACCCAAAGAATAAAGGATCATTGCTAGAATATAAAATAAGATAGAGAAGGAATGTTATAGAGAGAAAAACATCTCAATACAACAAGGAATCCACCACAATGACTTCTACACCTTCACAGTCTGATTGAAGAATTGTAGCCACCTTCTGCTCACTGCATCCAATAAAATAACACTTTAAATCTCACATTGCACAACTCAATTTCACACTCTAACACATTGCACTTTGCATATTTTATCATCTCACACATCTATATTTTATCTTTCTTGTCCTCCTTCAACAACTTAACTCATACTTATACTGTCTTCAACCTTGAAACCCTCTCCAAGGTTAGCTATGCACCTCAAATGCAAAAATTAAAATTAGGTCACACCAAAACACTTATGTGGCAAATAGAAGTGAATGTGTACCACATTAAAAAACTTAATTGGGATCCAAATCAACAACACCAATCAACCACACACAATATTTATTCTTCACATGTATTATAAACACTGGGTCAGTTGTTACCCATAAAAACACCATTAAAATTTGAAGTACACACTTCCTTAAACCCAAGGATGACTTGAAAACTACACACCACACTTAAACAAAATCTAGAATATTCATCAAACATCTTGAAATCCAACAAACTGCTTCACAACAACTTCCACCTAAAGAATGTACAGATGTGTACACTCAAACAACTTTGTCATGCACTATTACTTGAAAAACTACCTTCCAAAGCACCAAACCTCAAATCCTCTTGACAAAGGTCAACTACCAACACCATCAACACACCTTTAGAATCAACAGTAGAGACATAACTATAGAGAAACTAGCAAAAATATTTCTCCCAGACACCTCTACAATTCACAGTCACACACTAGTGAACACAACTTCTTCTATACCATGATCAACACCTCTAAACACTTCTCACCATCATATCCAAATTAGACAGGCATATCTTCAACCTAGAAGAAATGCAGAGAAAAACCAAAATTCAAATCTATCACTCAAAATACTACTGCAACACATTGTTTTCTCTTTTTATCAAATTTTCTCAAAAATGCTTGGAAAGCAAGCACTAGAGACACATACTTATCATATTCAATAATTTCATAACATAGTTGACAACTACTCATACTCTTGCAACAATCTTATTCAACAATAGACATCAATGACAACATAGGCATATTGACATCAATGACAACACCAAATGCTCATACTTGCAACAATAGATCCCCCTTTGTCATTGATGACAACACATGATGTGAAAAACCATCAAAGAAATAATAAACCTATACCATACCAATTTCCTTTTCTCATTTCTCCCCCTAAATAACTTATTCTTTATGCATTTTTCTCTCTCCCTTTAACATCAGTTCTCATGACTCTCTCTCTCCCTTATTACTTATTCTTTTCACTTGTTTCTCTCTTCCCTTGTGTTTATGATTTTTTCACATGATTATCTCTCCCCCTAATAACTTGTTCTTATTCACACAATTATCTCTCCCCCTTTGAAATAGATGACAAAGGACATAATTTTTTTACTATTTTATTCTTTTCCTTTGTCATCAACCAACCTTCTTACATCTACTCTACAACATCTTTCCTTTACTGATCCAAATACTCCACCTTAGGAGCACACACCAACCTAAAACAATCAACAATGCCACTACATACTCCACCTGAGAGGTATCCACCAACATCAATCCAAAGTAAAGAATGAATCTTGAGATCCACTAGACTGATGCATCTCCTTATGCATCTAGTTCAAAGAAGGAGGTACAATAACCTCAAAATTCTCCCAGAGATACTCAAAAGTATCCTTAGGAAGAGCCTTAGTGAATATATAAAAAATATAATCCTTTATACACACATATTCAAGCTTTAATTCATTCTCCACAGCCTTCTCTCTTAGAAAGTGATATCTGATTGAAATATGTTTTATCCTTGAAAGCATCACCAGATTCTTTAAAAAAATTATTGCACTTGTAATTTCACAAAATTTAGAAATAGGATCATCATACACCACTTTTATATCCTTCAAGGTTTTCCTCATCCACAAAAATTGTGTGCAACAAGATGCTACTGCAATGTACTAAACCTCTACAGTAGATAAAGAAACTGAATCTTGTTTCTTACTTAGCCATGATACTAACCTACATCCAAGAAAGAATGCACCACCACTTGTAAAAAAAATTTCATCCACACAACCAACCCAATATGAATCTGTGTAAGAACTCAAAGTGAAATTAGTTCCTTTGGATACCACAAGCCATGATCTAGAGTTCCTTTTAAGTATTTGAATATCCTATTCACTGTTGCAACATGTCACTCTATGGATCTTCTTGAAATCTAGCCAGAAGAAAAACTACATGCATGATATTCGATCTAGTAGCAGTTAGATATAGCCACCCACCAATCATTGATTTGTAGTTGCTTTGATTATCCTTAGGGGATTCATCATTCTTTCTCATCTTGTAACTAGTAACCATAGGAGTACATACTGGTTTAGAGTCCTCAAATCCAAACTTCTTCAACATCTCTTTGACATAGTTTGATTGCAAAATGAATATACCTTTGTTTTTTTGATTGATTTGTAGCCCAAGGAAGAAATTCATCTCCCCAAATATAGACATCTCAAAATCTTTCTACATCTCTTCTACAAACTTCTTACATATAGCTTCATTGCCTCTAAACATTATGTCATCAACATGCACAACTATAATCAAGATCTGATCTTTTTCAACCTTAAAGTAAAGATTACTATCTGAGGTACCTTTATTGAATCCTTGTTATATCAAATACTTATCCAACCTTGCATACCAAGCTCTATGATATTGCTTCAATCCATACCATGCATTCTTCAATCTACAAACCATATTAGGTTTATTTGATAACTGGAATCCTTCTGGTTGTTCCATGTATACTTCTTCCAAGTCTCCATTCAAGAAATTAGACTTCACATCCATTTGAAAAACTTTGAAATCCTTATGTGTTGCAAAATCCAAAAAAATCCTAATAGATTCCATTCTTTCCACTGGGTCGAATGTCTCTTCAAAATATATTCCTTCAACTTGTGAATAGCCTTTACACACAAGCCTTGCTTTGTTCCTTACAAATTCTCCATTGTCATTCAATTTTTTCTGAACACCCACTTAGATCCAATTATATTCTTGTTTGCAGGTCTTGAGATAAGTTCCCAAGTCTGATTCGTCTAAATTTATAGTAATTCTTCTTCCATAGCTTTCATCCAATACTCATCTTTGCATGCCTCAATCACCATTTTAGGTTCAACTTCAGAAAGTGAACTCAAATTTACCTCTTCTTCAATAACTTTCCTTCTTTTCAATACACGTTTTCTCTTGTCTCCAATAGTATATTCTTTAGAATGATTTCTTTACACATACTAAGGGTTCTAAGATTCTTTTACAGAGCTTCTTCCTCTTTTTCAAATTGTACTTCCTTAGATTTTTCTTTTTCTTTACAATTAGGTTCATTTGATTCATATCCATCTATCACCTCTGAGTTTTGAAAATCTTCATCAACCTTGACACTTGAACTCTCAACAATATTTATCAATATTTTATTGTAGCACCAACATGCTTTTCTTTTAGTAGAATATCCAAGGAAGATTACTTCATCAAACCTTGCATCAAAATTTCCCAAAATTTCTTCATCTCTTTTGATATAACATTTTCTTCCAAACACTTTGAAGTATTTAATAATAGGTATCCTTCCATACCAAAACTCATAGGGAGTCTTTGTGTTGTTTTATTTTTCTTGAAATATGTTAAGTATGTAAACAACAATATGAATTTCTTCTCTCCAATAGAATTCTGATAGGTTTTATTCTTTCATCACAGTCCTTGCAGCTTCTTGAACAATTCTATTTTTTATTTCAACCACTCCATTTTTTTGAGATTCTTTGGGGCAAACAAGTGCCTCTTTATGCCATGATTATCACAAAAAATGTTAAATTCATTTGAAGTGAACTCTCCACCTCTGTCATACCTCAAACATTTTGATCTTCAAATCCATTTATTCTCAACCATAACTTTAAATTCTTTGAATCTATCTAGGGCTTCATATTTTTCTTTAAGAAAAGTATCCCATTTTATTCTTGAATAATCATCAATAAAAAGCATGAAATACTTGTCACCTTGAAGACTTCTTGTTCTTGTAGGACCAAAAAGGTCTGTATGCACCAATTCCAATAATCCAATAGAAGATTGTTCTTTTCCTTTGAAACTTCTTCTTGTTTGTTTTCCAATCTGACACTCCTTGTAGATAACATTGATAGGATTTGTATTCTTTGGTAGATCTCTTACTGCTTGAACTAAAATGATTCTCACCAAGCTATCAAAATTAATGTGACACATCCTCCTATTCCATAACCAAATTTCATTAATCTAAGTCATAAAACAATGATCATCAACACCCTTAAGCTGATAAGCATTTCTATTTGTCCTTCTTCTAGCAACAATCATGGTTCCAGACCCTTTTCTGATCTCACATCCATCATCCTAAAACATAAGATTGTACCATTTGCTACAAATTTGTCCAACACTTAAAAGGTTATGCCTTAAACATTTAACATAGTAGATATCTTCAGTATTATGCTTTACATAAAAACTTATTGAATGTATTCCACATATCTTAGCACTTGAATCATCTCCAAATCTAACAAGTCCTCCATCATACTTTTCAAGTTTAACAAACTTACTCTTGTCTCTAGTCATATGATTAGAGAAACGATTGTCAATGATCCAATAGTTCTTATACTGTTTAGCATGAAAAGAAGATACCAAAGTACCTTCAGTCTTATCATTTCTCTCAAGAGGGCATTCCCTCACACATCTTTCAGAATTAGTAGAAAAAGATTCATCTTTTAAAGCCATGAAAAAGAATTCATCATCAGAAATACTTGTATCTTCTCTAACATAATATCTTTTCTTAATCTTATTACCTTTGTTCACCTTGTTTTTGTCATTCAAAACTCTGTTTGGATGTCTTGAAGCATAGTGACCTATCTTTCCACAACTAAAATATTTGAAAGTTAATTTACCTTTGTATTTACTAGTACCTCTTCTCATCCTTCTCACAAAGTTAGCCTCCAAATCATCAATATTTTCCTGATCTAGTTCTTCTGTCTTCTCTATTTTTTTAGCCTTAAAAGTAGTCAAATTTTGCACCATTGTTAGTAGCAAACTCTCTCATTTCAAATTTAGTTAAAGAGCCACATAATTGATCTCTAGATTACAGATCTAGATTTTGATATTTCTCAATAGCAAAAAACTTTATAATTGTAACCTTCAGTAAGGGTTCTAAGAATTTTCCTCCAAGACCTCTGATAGATATCACCACTTCATCTACCCTCTACATATAGCTTGTAATTTTTTCATTTTCAGACATCTACAAGCTCTCAAATGTGGTTTTGAATTTTTACATCTTATCTTGTTTGACCATATCATCTCCTTCATAAATCCTTTCCAACTTATCCCAGATCTCTTTAGCATTTTTCAAATCAATAACTTTCACTAATTCATAATTTCTAAGACTACTCAAGATAGAATACCTTTCTTTGCTATTGCTTTCATGGACCTTAAGTTCAATTTCAATGCTCAGACCATTTGTAGGCATAATGTATCTAGTGTGAACTGATTTCTAGATATCGTATCCTAGGTATTCCAAGAATCCTTCCATCCTTGTCTTCCAGAATGCATAGTCAGTTCCATCAAATATAGGGATTTCCTTCTTGTGCACCATCCCAAATATACCTCAAGCAGTTAAGATTTTCTACAAGGAACCTTGCCCTAATACCAATTTTTAAAATGCATAAGACAAATAAGAGGGGAGGTGAATCGATTGTAACTTAAAACTTCAAAAACCCTCATTAACATTAAAATCCACATTCATTCATTAAACCCTTAGATATGTTATGATGAATTGGAATGAAAGAAAATAACAAAAACTTAAAAAACTCAATACCAAACACAAGAGAACACCATATTTACATGGAAAATCCAAGAAGGGAAAAACCATGGTGATGATTAGCTCACAATATAAGTAACATCAATACTAAATACAATGAGGCTCACTACCAGAAGGGCTCACTACCCAAAGAAGAAAGGATCACTGCCATAATAGAAAAGAAGATAGAGAAGGAACGTTACATAGAGAAAAGCATCTCAGTGCAACAAGGAATCCACCACAACGATTTCTACACCTTCATAGTTTGATTAAATAATTATAGCCACCTTATGCTCACTGTATCCAATAAACTAACACTTGAAAGCTCACACTACATAACTCAACTTCGCACTCTAAAATACTGCACTTTGTATCTTTTCGCATCTCACACATCTATCTTTCATCCATCTTTTTCTCCGTCAACAACATAACTCATACTCATACTGTCTTCAATCTTGAAACCCTCTCCAAGGTTGGCTATGCACCTTAAATGTGCAAATTCAAATTAGGTCGGTGCCAAAAAAATTACATGGAAAATAAAAGTGAATGCAAACCACATAATAACTTAATTGGGACCCAAATCAACAACACCACTCAACCAAATGCTACCAAAAACAACATTTATCCTTTGCATGTAGTGTAAACACCGAGTTGACTGTTACCCATACAAACACCATTAAAATTTGAAGTACGCACTTCCTCAAACCCAAGGATGACTTGCCAACCACACACCATGCTTGAACATAATCTATAATATTCATCAAAAACCCTGAAATCCAAAAAACTCCTTCACAACAACTTCCACATGAAGAATGTATAGATGTGTACACTCAAACAACTTTGCCATACATTGTTACTTGAAAAAATGCCTTCAAAGAACCAAACCTCAAATCCTATTGACTAGGGTCAAATACCAACACCATCAACACACCTTTAGAATCACAAGACCAAAAACATAACTACGGAGAGATATGAAGTAGAAACATTTCTCCCAAACACCTCTGCAATGCACAGTCACACATTGGTGAACACAAATTCTTTTGTACCATGATCCAACACATCTAAACACTTCTCACCAATGTATCCAAATTGCACAAGAAAATCTTCAACCTAGAAGAAATGCAGAGAAAAATTAGAACACAACTTTGTCACTCATAATACCATTGTAACACACTGTTTCCTCATTTTATCAAATTTTCTTAAAAGCACTTGGAATCCGAGCACTAGAGACACATCCTTATCATCTTCAACACTTCCATAACACAAATGAAAACTACTCATACTCTTGCAACAATCTTATTCACCAATAGAGATCAATGACAACACGTGCTTGTTGACATTAATGCCAACACCAATTATTCATACTTGCAACAAATCTGATTGTTTAGTCCCCTCCATGGTGGTTGGAGTTGTATGAAGTTAGTTGAGAACCATCCTCTCAAGTTTTTGGTCCATTCTCTTCTAAGAAACATCTCGTACATCTCAATGATATTAACTATGTATATATGAATATGTTCTTGAACTCTAGGGTCAGAGACTAATTGCACATGGATGTTCTTTAATTCCCCTACAACCTTGACTTTTTTTTCATCCAATTGGATCCCAACTCTATTGGCTATCTTAGGTGTGACTCCTAACTTATCACATATGGAGTGGGGTATAATACTACATGATGCCCCAAAATATACTAAACAATTATGTACATTTTTCCCAAACATGCATACTGTGAGAATAAATAGAGTGATTTTGGTCTTTCTATTAAAAGTGTAGCCATAGAATCTTGGGAGGATCAATAGAAGCATGTTTGGTACTATTTAAGGATTTTAGTAATGCTTCTTTCTGATCGAAGGATAGTGTTGTTACATATTAAAAATTGAGATGTTAGATTTGGTTTTCTTTAAGTCATCTACAATACCACTTTTCTTCAGTTGGGCTAGAAAATTTAGGAGTCTCAAAGCTACCAAATCTATAACTTCCTCTGAATGGTGCCTTAGGTAAAAACAAATTCTTATCCACATGAGGATCTGGAGGAGTCAAACCTTATTTGGGTGGAATTCCATCCATCATAGGTTCTTTCTTACTTCTCAAATTATAAGAATTCTTGCTTTGCTAAAAAGCAAAAAACTTCAATATTTTCTAGTTCATTTTTATTCTCAGAAGGAAATGTGAATTCAACTTCTTCGGATTGTTGATGAGGGTCAACCTTATTAAAAAAATCAAAGGAGTCTACTATCATGGAATTCATATTATTTTTTGGGGTTTGTGTGCTCCCTTGTGTGAGGTTGGATACTCTTTGCGTTCCTAGACAATTACTCTCACTATGATAAAAAGTCTCATGAAATTTACAACCGTTGGTATCTATGGAGTTAGCCACATTAGCACTTTCTAAGGGATTAGTTACTTCCCCATTGTTATTCCTTGTGTTCCATGTTATATTTCAACATTCTGGATTGAAACTTCTACCTTGAAAGCACTAATTATTCTAGCTCTAACCCTAGTTATATCTATTTCTTATGTGAGGAGGGCTAACTCTTAAATGATTAAGTTCATTGGTGACTAGGGACAACATCTTCTTCATTGTTTCAAACTTAGAAGCGATTTGAGCATTCTTTCCTTGATTTGATTTTGTTGTTGATTCCTCAAAGAAAGGTTTTGTTGGTCATCCTATCCCATTATTAACATTGGACTCTTGCCCATAACCCAAGTATGTAAGTGTAGGCCTTATATGGGTCTATTGGACAATGGATGTATAGGACAAATATTTTTGTGGTGTTCTTACTACTCATAGAATAGGATTCACCAAGGGTGTGTGGTTGTTGGAGGCATTCTTATTTCAGGGATTTGATTGGTTATCCCTAGGGGAAAAAGAGATGGTAAAGATCCAAAAATATTTCTTTCCTATGGATCCATTTGTTGGGAAATAGTAATAGCTTCATTATAAATTTTGTCCAATGTGTCTCTATTAGTTTCAAGTAACCTTCTCAAGAATATACTAGTCAAGGTATCTATGGATCTAAGATATGTTTGCATAGCTTCCAATTATGGTATGTTGTATGGATCTTCCAATTTCTTATATGTTTTATGGAGCTTTGTGTTATAAATTTTGATTGGTTCATTTGGATCCTTTCTACATGATAAAAATTGGTGGTACAAAATGACAATATTCGTATAAAATTTGAATTGGTTGAGGAACTTTTCATCTAGATCTTTCCAGGTAGTGATTCCTCCCTTGGGTAGGTTGAGGTACCAATTATAAGAAAATTACCTTAATGAGTAAGGGAATAGTCTGCATACTACATCTTGAAGGGTGACTTGGGCCTGATTGAAAACTTTTTTGAAATATTTTATATGGTCCTTTGTTGTTCTACCTACACCATAGACATATTTGGCACAAATTTTTTATGGGTTTTTAGGTAATTCATGCAGAACACCAGCTATGTTGAGTGGGGAAATTTTGTTGACTGTGAAAAATTCATCTATAATGGTGGGGATGCAACAATAGTTATATTCTGGGGTATTACCAAACTTACAAGCAAGGTTGGAAAACCTAGGTTCAATGGTGAAGCTATAGATCTAGAAGTTTCACCTTTAGACTTACCCTTGTCACTCCTGGTTTTCATGTGTTGGGTCAATTAAGTCAACTATTCTTTGTTAAGAGAGGATCTAAGAATTATATGGTATATGTCTAGGAAAATGATACAATATTTTCTATTTTTTCTAATGTTTGGGCCCTCCTTCTAGTGCCAATTCTATTGAGAGTGGTTTTAATCACTTACAATGTGCTAGGTAATAAGGGTGTATTACCCCTCTTGAAAATTAGCAAGAATACTCCAAGGTTCCTATGTAACTAGTTATTAGTCATGTTGGGACACCATAGGGTTGTTGTAAACATGTTTCACAAGGGTTGTGGTGTTCAAAAGCTAAATATAAAATAACATGAAATCATAAATGATAATTCTAACAATTTATAACAAAAAATTGCATTTCAAGTGTATATTAGATTTATATTCATTCAATACTCTTTAAGTATTTCGAATTGAGTTTCAAAGAAAGATCAAAATATATAGGGTAACAAAGAGTAATATAAATTAATTTAATCGAAGTGGACAATGATAAAAAAACATTCCATTAATCATTTATGTACGTTTAAGAAATATCTCCAAACCACTGTTACAAAAAATAACATTTCACACATTCACCAATGACAACAATACACTCTTCAAAGGAAATAAATCACCACAAGAGATTTTTCATATTTCATGCAATAAAAACGTCATCAAGCATGTGCAGATCTGAGATGGAATCTTACTTAAGTTCACAATTATCACCAAGATCTCACTATTTTGAAAATTTAGATTGAAATAGAATGTTCATACCATCACCATGATGTCAGAGTTCAATGCATGTAACATAGGTGTTATCCTTTAATAATTCTACTTTGCACAAAGTCAGTAGGAAAAATACAATTTGATATTGTATTGTTTGATTGCAAAGTCAACATTAAAATTGGATCCTTTGGAATGACCAACATTCAAAATATATAAAAATATCATTTCCCATAATTATGGATTTGATAAATAAATAACTAGAACTAACTCTAGCACTTGATTCTTTAACTAAAACTAAGATGAAATTAAAATAAAAGCATAATTGGGTGACCTAGTTGTAGTTCAGTTCAACTTGCTAAAACCTAGGAAAATCAAAAGTAACTGGAAATAAAACTAAAATCTAACTGAGATCTAACTGGGAGTCCTCAAAATTCCAATGCCTCTTTCATTCCTTTATGTAGATGTAGATTCTCATCAACATCTATTATTATTCCAATGCCAAGATTACTCTCCTAAATTTGATCATGGATCTAGAATTGTACATCCTATCTTGAAACATTCATTGTTCATAAAAGATATTTGGAAACATAAACGGTAGTGAGATTATGTCTCCAATGATTTTGGAAGGATGTCAATAAATTCTACCACTACTTCATTCATCCTTTCCATCATCAATCCATTGTGAAATTGAATATTCACCTTTTGATCAAAATTCATTTTCTCTATTTGTTATTGTATTTTTGTGAATGTTTCCAGTTCCTCTTGTGATGACTAAAGCTTTGCCTTCTTATTGGCCATTTTATCTATGCCCTCTCACATAACCTATCCTTGCATCTGGTTTTGCAATTCCTCAATCATTTTACTATGTTCTCTAACCAAAATAGGATTGTCCCATAATGTGCACCCTAAATATTCTACAAACTAGTGAATATTGTTCATTTCTTGCTCTTCCTAACTTCTATGAAAGATTGGTCTTGCACTTATTAAAAATTTGGAAATGAAATTTTGCTGCCCTAACCCAAATCATGAGCAAGTACTACTCTTTATCTTTTATCATTGTCACCTTCAAAGTACTTCCATATTTGTTTCATTTATTTGGTGAAGGATTGGGATGTATTCCTCCCAAACCAATAGCTCTTCATCAATTCTCAATCCAATTTGTTGAGCATTATTGTCTTCATTAATTATGAAGTGATAAGACTTTATTAACTCCTTCAAAAATTGATTTTCCAATTCCAAAAATTCTCCTTCCCCTACTGAGTAGTGGGAATCCATTTGTTTGGGTCCCAATATCTAACCTCACCCTTCAATGCAGCCTATAATGTAGACTTGGGATCTTGAGAATCAACTAGTGTAATGAGATTATTTAAGCACGCAGTCAATTGTGCAACTTGGGTCTTTAATTCTTCCTTTATATTTTCATCATTCTGCATTCTCGTCAGAATTGCAAAAATAGACATCTAAAAGGACTACTACTCCCCTTAACTTGTTTGCACACCCAGATCCACTTGTTTGATCTGGTACTCGTCAGTCATTTCTAATTCTAGTTTATCTCTCAGAAGGATAGTAAGTTTTTTGTCTAATTTCCTTCCTCATCAATGAAAATTGTAGATATCATTTGTGCCCTTTTCCTTTTCCTCCTCAAAGATTGGAGAGCTTTAGATAAAACACTTCAACTTTTCTCAAGATTTTTTACATAAGTGCTTTTTATTTTTTGAATCGTTTGATTCAACCATATAGTTATGGTTACAAATGTTTCTCTTAGAGGGGAAGAGGTGGCTTCAACATCATAGGACTTCTCAACATTATCATCAGGCCCCTTCTGATCAGATTCTTGGGAAACTTTATCTTCTTCATGAGCTTTTTCTTTATGCCCTTATTCTTTTGTATGAGAAAACTCCTCATTATCTTTCTTCTCTTGATCACTTTCTTGATTTCCCTTTTATTCTCCAAGAACATTTTCTTGAGAAATATTCTCATTAGTGTGAACTTCTTTATTTAATTCTTCCATGGAAACTTCTTCAGTATGCATATCAACATGAACATTTTCAGTGTAAAATACTCCATTTATCTTTGCAATTCCTCTTCTCTTGGAGGCTCTTTCTCTATCTCTTCTTCCTCAAGTATTTTTTCAATAATAATTTCCTCTTCACGAGGAAGTTCATCTTTTGGAGGAGGAGATGGTGTTGAATGAGATGGTAGAGTAGGCACTTTTATGCTCGAGTGATGGAGATGGAGATGGAAAAGGAGACTCATGAGGGGGAGTGGAGGAGTAGGTTCTTTAGTTACACCCTCTCATTTCTTCTTCTCAGCTCCTTTTGTATGTTTTAGGAATTTTTCCATAGGGAAAGACTTTGTGAACCACCCAAGACAGAAATCCACCACATCATATGTTTTGATCCTGGTGTCATCATTTTCTTGAATTGAACAGTCCACATTGAAAATTGGTTGATAAAAAATTCTTTGACCCGAATAAGCAGGATCAAGAAGCTTTCCATCTTCCTTTTGTTCCTTAGCAATTTGATCCTCTGTGCAATGCCTCATCAAAAATACTATCAATTGGAAATAATCTTTCATTCTAACTTCTAATTATTCTTCACAATTAACCCAATGATATTCAAGATTGGGCTCGTGAATGAAATACGCACCCATTACTTTTCTAATATTACCAATGGGATCAAATCTCCCTCGGGCCTCATTGTATAGAGAAAAAATGTATCTAGCCATCTCAATCTCTACACCCTTAGCATTTTGAGTGTTTGCATAGGAGTATACTCCTATTTTAATGGGAAAACCATACCCATGTTTATGCTTTCTAGCAATGAGTTGTTGCACTTTTGTTACTTGCCTACAAACCTCCAACAAAAATATCTTATCTGGAGCATATCTGGGAAGTTTATATGGAATTTTATGGAAACCTACTACTCTAATGAAAGTAAAGGTTTTATACTAGATATACCAGTATCCAATTTATTTTATCACTTCCATTGCCTCATTTGAGATCCTCCTAGAGAAATCTCCTTCCAAGCCTCTAATCACTGAATAAACAAAACTATTATTAACAACACCAAAATTACAAAAAATTGCCTCCAATTCTAGTTGAGGATAGTGTTGATATATTGTTACTTCTCTAATGTCGAAGGAACCAACTCTAGTAAGTCCTAGAAATGAATCTTGTGAAGACAAAAAGTAGACCAAATAAGATTTTATATAGAACTTATGAGTTGAGAGGACATTGATCAACTGCTCATGAATGGTATCACTTATAAGAAAAGCCCAGTCAATTTTCTTTCTTGTTAGAAGAATTGATAATCTTAATGAACCTCAACATCCATGGGTAGAAGTCCCTTGCATGTTGATACCCAAATACTGAGCTCAATAGCACAATCAATCCTTTCACATCTTCTTTATGCTCACTTTTGTGCTACACCTTTGCTAGTTTAATAGTCACTTTTCTTGGTTTATCTAATAGATTGAACTATGTATGTAGTTCGAGTTATCAGTAGGATGTTCATTAAAATAGTCAATTTCCTTCTTCATGCCCACTACCTCATACTCATAATGGGTAGGAATTCTAAATTTTTTCTCTATCATCTCTGGGTTTACATCCAACACAATTTCCCCATTTTCTCCCTTGGCCTTTCGAGTCTTGTGGATATAATGATGAGCACAAGTTATAACTAACTTTGGGGACTATACTATAACTAGAAAATTAGCAGCTTCAACTAACCTTGATTTTACAAGATCCCTAGCCATTTGATTCCTAGCCTCACTACCATTGATTCTTTGCTTGAATTCCTGCATGTTGACATGGCCCAAGTCTGTATCTCCAATCTTAGTGTAGGGAGAGAAAATCTTCGAGGGTGGATGATAAGCTTTGTATTGGTATTTCATCTCTTTTGAATCCTTTCATGGAATATCTCCTACAAGCACCAATGTCTCATATTAACATTTGAATATATTACTTGACAATGTTCCTTCAATAATATTCTCGATACATGAAGCTCGAAAGGGATTTCAAGGTTTGGAGTTTGTGCCTTTGTTTTACCTCTTATTTGAGATTTTCATTTTTTAGACTTAAGAGGTAAAATCGACTTGTGAAGTCCATAATTCATTTTAGGGATCGAGTTTCACAGATACCCCTTACCTTTTAATAGAAATATTTGTTTAGAATTAAGGGGTATGTCTAATCTGTGACATTCAAAGTATGTTTTGAAGATCAGAGATTGGAGGTCTCTTTTATGGGTTACTATAAATTTTTAAGAATTTTTTAAGTCAAAACTCCACAATCCAAAACATGATTTGCATTTTTCCTACCTAACTTGGATTTTAAAAGAGATTTAATATATTCATGTTTATTAATCATATCATTTGAACGAAGGTAATTAATCATGATTTTGGACATCAAACATTAGGGTTTTATGATACTTCCTTCCTCAATAAGGAAGCTATAAATCAAGGTTAGGCTATAAAGCATATAAATCAAACCCTAATAAATAATGAAGCACAAATAAGCATAAAGACATAAAAAATATGGAACAATATTACCAAAAGTCTTTATACCACCATTGATTCACCTTGATTGCACTTCTCCATTTTGCTTGAATATGATAATTGCCCTCAGATTTTTGAGTATGCAAATATGCCTAATTACAATGACAAAACAAAATATTGAAGATTCTCAATGACTATGGATGCACTTGAATTGATAGTAGAATTGATAGAAAGATAGAATAAGATCACATAAGCATCTATAGACTCTAGATAGAAAGAGGTTGATGAAAAATGACAATGGCAAGGTCTTTTATAGGAAAGACAATTTTGAATGAAAGGCTAAGATTGAATGTCAATAATCAATGGCCAAGAATGAAAGATGTAGTATGGACTAGGGTTAGGGAAAATGATAAGGATTTGACAGTCAAGATTAAATTGTAAATAATTTCATCAAGGGTGGAGGTTAATTAAGAAATGGATCGATAAGGACTTGATGTGGAAGATAAGATTAGCACAGACAAAGAGGTGATAGGAGATTAAATAATACAAATTATTTAATCTAGGTGGCCAATGAATAATTAAATAATTAAAATAATTATTTAATTATAGAGGAATGTGACAAAGATGACCTTTTAAATTAAATAATCATTTAATTCAAGAGAGTGGACCAAATTAAATAAATAAAATTTATTTAATTTATGATGGAAGAGGAGACAAATGGCTTTTTGTCCTTGTTACTACAGAGTTCACATTCCTATGAATGAATGGGAGCTCCCAATATCTGAAGCGATTGGTGAGGATGAATTCAAGCTTGTGTTCAAAGCCCAATGTGCATCATTCAAGAAGGATATATTGTTGCAAGTATGGATGTGTTTGGTGGTGTTGTCATTAATATTTTCATTGATGTCAACATAGTTCAGGTTGACTGCAGATGGTACTTATATAGTTGAGATACTGTACAATTTTTTAGAGTACATGGAGCTATATTTATTAAGTTGTAGTTGTGTTTTTGCAAAGTGATTTTGAGAAAATTTAAGAAATAATGAAGGTAGTGTTGAGTGGGTGTTTTGTGTGTGCTCAGGTATTATGCTCTACATTTCTTCCATGTTGATCCCATGCCTGTGTGGATCTGTAGTTGTGTTCATGAGCTTCAATGGATAATATATCCTAAGTTTTTTTCTTTTAGATCTATGGAGAGTAGAATATATATTCACCAGTATATGAACTAGTTTGACAAAACTATTTGTTTGTGGACTGGGATAAATGTTTTGGCTTTGCAGTCTTTTGGTGTTTTATTTCAGATCTTGCAGATTTGGGAGATGATTCGTATTGATGGTTTCTATGTTCTGAAAAATGTGCTTGTGATTGGGCACTCTGGAAGACTTGCTCCAGAGCTCCTGTGTGTTGCTGGTTGGTCCACTTGGATTGTTGAAGAATATTCTACAAATGAAGATTGTTGCATTTTCTATGGATGTACCTGAAGGTTTCTTAGAGATGGTAATTTTTTTGGTGAAGCATGTTGAGTGATCCATGTGTGATCATCTTGTTGGAGATGCACGTACTTCAAAGATCATTAGTGTTTTCATTAGGTTTGGCCAACCTAGTGTCTACACTCTACATAAAGATTTCACATTGAATTAAGGAAGTGTGTGATAGATCCAAGATGTTGTTTGGGTCCTAATTAAATGTGTAATTGGTCCCCTCTCATTCTTATCCACCATGGGAATTTTGAGTAGCCAACCTAATTTGAATTTGTAAATTGAAGGATGTATAGCCGACCTTGGAGAATGCTTCTAGGGTTGAAGATAGTATAAAATAAAATCAAGATGTTTCAAATCATACGTCAATCAAGTGAAGTGTGCAAACAAGTGTGAAAATCAGAGTGTGCAAGAGAGAATCAGAAAAATAATACTTTGATGTGTTAGATTCCTGAAAGCAGTGAGTTGATGGCTTCTACAATATTTTGATCAAGCTTCAAATGTGTGGAACCTTTTGTGGTGGATCTTTATTTATCTTTTTATTTTTTTGTAGGTAGTGAGCCTCCTTCTGGACAATGAGTCCTATTGTTGGAAGTGAGCCTTTGTATCTAGGTAGTGATCCCTCTGGTAGTGAGCCTTTGTATCCGGTATTGCATTATTACTACATTGTGAGCTAATCATCACCGTGGTTTTTCTCTCATTGGGTTTTCCACGTAAATCTAGTGTTTTCTTTCTGTTATTTGCATTTCATGTTTACACTTAATAATATATTGAGTTAAAGTAGAATTGATTAGGGTTTGAAGTAAAGTAATTTGGTACAACTAATTCTCCCCCCTCTCAATTTTCTTGTGCATTTAAACAATTGGTATCAGAGCTCTGGTTCCTCAGTGAGAAGCTTAACCATTTGAGGTAGATCAAATGGCGCACAAGTTGCAGATCCCTATTTTTGATGGAATTGATTATAGTGACTAGAAAGAACATATGAGAGGTTATCTAGTTTTTCTTGGTTTCAAGACCTAGAAAGCTATGGAGACAAATTATGTTGCACCATTTGTTGGTCCTTCCTTTACAGATGAGATTGTGGCTTATGAGGAGAATGAAAAAGCAAGATATGCTATCTTCAGTGCTCTATCTAAAACTGAAAGGACAAAATTTATTTCTTTAGGCACTGCTTATGAAGTATGGGAAAAATTGAAGGACATTTATGAAGGAAATGATAGAGGAAAATTGTCAAGGAAGCTAATAGCTAAGCAAAAATTTGAGAACTCGAGAATGGAAGAAGGCGAATATATTGCAAGCTATTATCAGAGAGTTGAAATTGTAGCAAATGAGATCAAGAATCAAGGTGGTACCATGCCAGATGAAGATATAATTGAGAAGATCTTGATGACCCTACCAGAGAATTATAGTGACAAGGTCTCTGCTATTGAAGAAACTGAAATATCCTTCAAAGCAATGAAGATAGGAGATGAATCGGATGATGATGATTTAAAAGAATTGGAAGCAATTTTCATAAGGAAATTGAAGAAAGGTACTAGTAAATAAAAAGGTGTGTTTCCCTTTAAGTGTTTCAGTTGTGGAAATATTGGTCATTATGCATCAAGATGTCCTAATAGAGCTACACATAAGAAGAACATGGATAATAATAATAATCATAGAGACAAGAAGGATAGTAAGTTCAAGAAATTGTATTATGTCAAAGAAGATGCAGTAATTTATGATGATGAGTCTGATTTTGAGGAGGATAAAGATGAATGTTTATTTCTAGCCCTGGAAAGTAAAGCCATATTTGTTGATCATGGAAGAAGTACAAAGGAATCTAATCTAGAGAGCAATAAGGATGAGATGGAAGGTACTCTAGTAACTACTTTTCATGCTAGAAAGGATGAAGACTTTTGGGTAATTTATAGTGGGTGTTCAAATCATATGACTGGAGATAAGAGTAAGTTCACTAAAATTTAAAAGTATGATGGAGGAATAGTCATGTTTGGAGATGATTCTGGTGCTAGGATTGTTGGTAAAGGAACAATTAGTTTTGATGGAAAACATAGTACTGAGGATGTCTATTATGTTAAGGGTTTAAGGCATAATCTTCTGAGTGTTGGGAAAATGTGTAGTAAAGGATTTAAGCTTGTGTTTCAAGACAACACCTGTGAGATCAAAAAAGGATCTAAAATTGTGGTAGCAATAGGAATAAGAACTCATGGAAATATCTATCAGCTTAAGAGTGGTGATGGTCAGTGTTTTGTTTCACAAATTAATGAAGGTTGGTTGTCAAACTGGAGGATGGGACATGTAAATTTTGACAATTTGATTAGGATCAGTTCTAGGGAAGTTGTTAGAGATTTTCCTAGAATCATAAAGCCTTCAAATTCAATTTTCATAACTTGTCAGTTGGGAAAACAAACAAGAAGCCATTTTAAAGGAAAGGAACAATCATCTACCAGAATGCTTGAATTAATTCAGACAAACCTCTATGGACGACATGGGTTAATTTTCTTACAGAGAAATCTCATGTTCTTGATAGATTCAAAGTGTTCAAAGCAAGAGTAGAGAATGAGGTAAATCTGATAATTAAATGTTTAAGGTATGATAGAGGTGGAGAATTCACTTCTAGTGAGTTTAATGCATTTTTTAAAGAACATGCCATAAAGAGACATTATTCTACTCCTAAAACCCCTCAGCAGAATGGAGTTGTGGAAAGGAAGAATCAAACCGTTCAAGAAGCTGCCAAAACTATGATGAAAGAAGAAAATGTTCCTGATGTGTACTGGAGAGAAGTAATCCACACTGTTATTTACTTTCTTAACAAAGTTAAAATTAGAGGTAACAACACTAAGACTCCTTATGAGTTATGGACTGGTAAGACTCCTACTGGTAAATACTTTAAAGTGTTTGGAAGCAGATGTTACATTAAAAGAGATGATGAGAATATTGGAAAGTTTGATGCAAGATGTGATGAAGGAATTTTTCTTGGATATTCAAATAACAACAAGGCATATAGATACTTTAATAAAAGACTAGCGAAAATAGTTGAAAGTGCTAATGTAAAAGTTGATGAAGCTATGTATAGACCAGTAGAAATAAGTGAAGTTGAACTAGATGATCCTATCTATGGGAAAGTGCAAGAAGAAGAAAAGGAAGAGAAATAACAAAGTGATGAAGAGGAGATTATAGAACCTATACCTAAGACTCCTAAATATGTACAAAGAAATCATCTAGAGGAATAGATAATTGGAGACATAAGTGAAGGTGTAAAGACAAGAAACAAAGTGGTTGAGGTAAACTTGTGTTTAATTTCTAAAATAAAACCTAAGACTGTGAGTGAAGCATGTAATGATGAGAGTTGGGTTAGAGCAATGAAAGAGGAATTGCGGGATATAGAGAAGAATGAGGCATGGGAACTAGTCCCTAGACCTGTAAACAAGAATGTAATTGGTTCAAAATGGGTATTCAGGAATAAGTTGAATGAATATGGTGAAGTAGTAAGGAATAAAGCAAGACTTGTATGCAAAGGCTATTCACAAGTTGAAGGAATAGATTTTGAAGAAACATTTGCACCAATAGTAACAATGGAGGCCATTCGAATGTTCTTGGCATTTTCAGCTCATGGACTTCAAAGTGTACCAGATGGATGTCAAGTCTACATTTTTGAATGGAGAATTGGAAGAAGTATACATGGAACAATCGAAAGGATTTCAACTATCAGACAAACCAGACATGGTCTGCAAGTTGAAAAAGGAACTATATGGACTTAAACAAGCTCCTAGAGCCTAGTATGCAAGGTTGGATAGATACTTGACACATCAAGGATTCAACAAAGGGTCTGCAGACAACAATATTTACTTCAAAGTTGAGAAAAACAAAATATTGATAGTTGTGGTATATGTTGATGACATTATCTTTGGTGGAAATGAAGGAATGTGTAAGAAGTTTGTAGAAGAGATGCAAAAAGAGTTTGAAATTTCAATGATTTGTAAGTTGAATTTCTTCCTTGGAATTCAAGTAAATCAAACTGATAAGGGGATATTCATTTCACAATCTAAGTATATTAAGGAATTGTTGAATAAGTTTGGAATGGATGACTCCAAACCGGTCTGTACCCCTATGGTAACCGAATGTAAGCTGAGTAAGGATGATGAATCTGCTAAAGTTGATCAAAGAATGTACAGATTTATGATTGGTGGATTGTTGTATCTTACTGCTACCAAACCATATATCATGCATGCAATATGCTTAGTTGCAAGATTTCAAGCATAACCTAAGGAAGCACATGTTATAGCTATGAAGAGGATATTCAGATATCTTAAGGGAACTCCAAATTATGGGCTATGGTATCCAAAGGATAATGATTTCATATTGAATGCCTACATTGATGTAGATTGGGTTGGTTGTGTAGATGACCGAAAGAGTACAAGTGGCAGTGCATTCTTCCTTGGAGGAATATTGGTTTCATGGTTAGGTAAGAAACATGATTCAATTTATTTATCCACTACAAAGGCTGAGTATATTGCAGCAACATCTTGTTGTACACAGGTACTTTGGATGAAGCAAACCTTGAAGGACATAGGTGTGATGTGTGATGAGCCTATCTCTATCTTTTGTGACAATACAAGTGCTATAAACATTTCAAAGAATTTGGTGATGCATTCTAGGACAAAGCACATATCTTTTAGGTATCACTTTTTAAGGGAGAAGGTGTTGCAGAATGAAGTTAGACTTGAATATGTACCTACCAAGGAACAAATTGCTGACATATTCACTAAGGCCCTTCCGAAGGATACTTTTGAGTATCTCAGGGGGGATTTAGGGGTTACTGCCCCTCCTTACTTGAGCTAAGTGCACATGGAGGTGCATCAGTCCAGTGGATTCATAGATTCTTTTCTGGTTTGGATTGATGATTGTGGTCTACTCCTCAGGGGGAGTAGAGAGGTGCATTGTTGCAATATGTGATGTGGGTGCACTCCTAAGGGGGAGTAATCAGAGCTTTATATGGAAATATTATTCATGCAAAATTTACTTTTCCATTGATGTCAAAGGGGGAGAAAAAGTCATGAAAAAGGGAGAGAGAGTCTTGAGAAGAGAGAAGAAGTAGGAGACTGTGTGTGTTGTCTTTGATGGTTTTTCGCATCATGTGTTGCCATCAATTACAAATGGGGATATTTTTGCAAGTATGGATGTGTTTGGTGGTGTTGTCATTAATATTTTAATTGATGTCAACATAGTTCAGGTTGATTGCAAATGGTACTTGTATAGTTGAGATACTATAGAAGTGTTTAGAGTACATGGAGCTATATTTATTAAGTTGTAGTTGTGTTTTTGACAAGTGATTTTGAGAAAATTTAAGAAATAATGAAGGCAATGTTGAGTGGGTGTTCTGTGTGTGCTCCAATATTATTCTTTACATTTCTTTCGTGTCAATCCTATGCATGTGCAGATCTGTAGTTGTGTTCATGAGCTTCAATGGATAAAATATCCTAAGTTTTTGCTTCTAGATTGATGGAGAGTAGAAGATATGTTCATCGGTATGTGAACTGGTTTGATAGAAATATTTATTTGTGGACTGGGAGAAACGTTTTGGCTCTGTAACCTTCTGGTGTTTTGTTTTAGATCTTGCAAATCAAGGAGATGATTCATATTGATGGTTTCTATGTTCTGAAAAATTTGCTTGTGATTGGTTTCTTCAGAAGACTTGCTCCAGAGCTCTTGTGTGTTTCTTGTTGGTTCAGTTAGACTATTGAAGAATAATCTGTGAATGAAGATTTTTGTAGTTGCTGCGGATGTACCTGAAGGTTTCTTAGAGATGGTAAAAATTTTGGTGAAGTGTGTTTTGTGATACACGTGTGAAAATCTTGCTAGATATGTGCATACTTCAAATATCATCAGTGTTTTCATTAGGTTTTGTTGACCTAGTGTCTACACATTACATAAAGATTTCACATCAAATTAAGGAAGTGTGTGATAGATCCAAGATGTTGTTTGGGTCCTAATTAAATGTGTAATTGGTCCTCTCTCATTCTTATCCACCGCGGGAATGTTGAGTAGCCGACCTAATTTGAATTTGTAAATTGAAGGATGTATAGCCGACCTTGGAGAATGCTTCTAGGGTTGAAGATGGTATAAAATCAAATTAATATTTTGTGAATCATACATCAATCAAGTGAAGTGTACAAACAAGTGCAAAAAGAAAAGTGTGCAAGAGTGAATCAAGATAGCAATACTTTGATGTGTTAGATTCCTTAAAGCAGTGAGCTGATGGTGTCTACAATATTTTGATCAAGTTGTGAATGTTTGGAACCTTTTGTGGTGGATCTTTATTTATCTTTTCTTTTTCTATAGGCAATGAGCCTCCTTCTGGACAATGAGTCCTATTGTTGGTAGTGATCCTTTGTATCTGGGAAATGAGCCCTCTAGCAGTGAGCCTTTGTATCCGGTATTGTATTATTACTATATTGTGAGCTAATCATCACCGTAGTTTTTCCCTCATTGGTTTTTCCACATAAATCTAGTGTCTTTGGTGTTTTCTTTCTGTTATTTGCATTTTCATGTTTACACTTAATAATAGATTGAGTTAAAGTGGAATTAATTAAGGTTTGAAGTAAAGTAATTTGGTACAATTGATTCACCCCCCCTTCTCAGTTGTCTTGTGCATGTCAACAGATTTCAAGGGTAATTGGTGTCAAAATATTGGAACCGAAGGTTAAAAGATTGATATATCCTTCTCAATTGCTATCGATATTCTTTTCAACTTTAATGGATTTGCTTCAAGATGCTACAAAAGTTGAAAGTACAGCTAATAAAGTGGTAAATATCAAATATTTGTAAGATAGCATTCTATCCAAATCATTCCAAGGGTATGATATTTGGAAAGGACATGGCTATGAGGCTGGCCTATTTACTAGGCACTATTTGTTGAATAGATCAACATTTCAAGCTCTGTTCATTGCAATTAACAAATCCCTGTCTCACCAAAATTCCAGTTTCATGTTGAGAGCTCTTCGTAGGTATTCAGGGGAGGTAGATTCTGATCTAGTAGAGTTGGTAAAGGTTAAAGTGCAAGTTGTTATGACACTGTTGACTCATGTGCATGAACCCCCAAGA
Source organism: Sequoiadendron giganteum (assembly GCA_007115665.2). Lineage (NCBI taxonomy): Eukaryota > Viridiplantae > Streptophyta > Pinopsida > Cupressales > Cupressaceae > Sequoiadendron > Sequoiadendron giganteum. Next base: position 2,282,824 of record CM021103.1, read on the forward strand.
ATCATGCAAAGGCCACAAGGAATTATAGATGAAAGCAGTGCAATGCCTCAACCAACTGGCGTACTTAGTGTTTTAGGGTTGAATCTAAATGTCATGCCATCTAATCAACCAAATGATATTGTAGCAGAAGAACAAGATGATAATGAGTATTAGCTAGTCCAGATGGAAGAATAGCTCAACCATAAGCGATAATTTTGATAGTGGGTTTTTGCTACTAATTAGTTTTTTTCAAAATAATAGATAACACTGATAGTAGTAATTTTTTGTATATGGGGATGGGGGATGGGAGCTTTTTAATTATATGTTATATTTTGTATTCTCCATATGTAACTAGATGTTATAAAGCATTGTGAATAAGGTGTCAATTTGTAAAGGGGCTAAGATATGTGGTTATATTGGGAAAATATATAGTGCTCATATTTTTTGAAAGCAAATAGTATATAATAGTAGTAGATATTGTATTTACCATATTAATATAAATATAAATATATAGGCATTATGCCTTTTGTCGAAAAAAATTTAAATAATTATTTAATTATAGTAGAAAGTGGTGTAAAAATTAATTAAATAAAATTTATTTAATTAATCAAGGAGGAATAAAGATTAGAAATGAACTAATTAAATAATTAAAATTATTTAATTATCAAGAATGACAAGGTGGACAATGATGAAGAAATTGGGAGTCACATGCCTTAGGAAAAAATTTATTGTCTACATTTTGCCCCTCTTTAATACAATGTAGTTTATTGCGTTGTGTTAAAGAAATTAAGTAAAAAACATGCCCCAATGTAAAGAGGATGAGGAAGGATGACAAGGAGGTAGTGGTATTCCCCCTCAAGAGGACATATAGGTTAAAGAACATGAGTGTGCTCTCGAAATGGATTAGAAGACTAGAGGATGAAGGATAGAAGAAATGTTAGCATGAAGCAAATGGATGTTAGTACAAAAGAAGAATATTCAATATTTTTCTAAATACATAATAGGTCATGCATTAATCATCATTGGGTGGTAAAATGACACAAATGGATAAAAAACACCATGGTATGACATAGAACAAGGTGTGCAAGATCATCCACTTGAAAAATTGATAGTCACAGACAAGGAATGTCCTGACTCATACTAAGGGAAAAGTTGCCCCAGTATTTTTACCATGACAATCCACAAACAACAATCAAAGAAAAGAGTCATGAGACATCCTCACCCCTCTAAATCCTTCATGGGACATCCTTGAGAGAGCTAGTAACATGACTCAAAACCAAATGAAGAAAAGATAAGACAAAACATACCACAAGGTGAACATCCATTCAAAGTGTTTGCCAAAATATGATTGTTTGATGTTTAGTTGACTAAGTGATTGGCGGGTTGTTTGTTTGACGAAGCCTAGTTTCAGTAGAGGAAACATGTCATAGAATACATCAAGTCTAGTTTTGATCATGTGAACACCTGTATAAAGAAAATGACTAAGTTTGACTAAATGACAATGTCTGGTTTCAGGATCGACACATCCTGTATAAGACATAATGTTGACTGATTTGATGTTTTGACTGTTTGACTTATTTGACAATTTGTTTGGTTTGACTATGTGACCTTGTTGACTTGTTTGTCTTGTTGATGCATGAATTGTGTGATGTTTTGATGAGTATTTGTGTCTAAGTTGACAATTTTTGATTTATTATGATTGACATGACAAACCCTAAAGGACCAACCTAGGTGGCCTCGGGGTTTCATCGACATATGGCCTTGCCTAAGTAACAATGCACAAAGACCTCGTAGTTTGACATGACATGACCTTTTTTTATTGATAAAGGACTGCGTTATGATTTAATTTGAACAACCTAAGGAGACTAGCCTAATACCTCGGGGGCACATCGACAGATGACCTTGCCTACGTTTAGTCACAAAGGCAATGTAGTTCGACAATGACATTAACTGACACGACTCGATATCGACTCTGTTTTTGGTATTTTTGTAAGTTATTTGGATGTTTTTGTGTTTTTGACATGTTTTTATTTTTTTTGGATTTTGAGAGTTTATGATTTTTTTGTCTTTTTGGGAATATTTGATTTTTTTTTCATCTTTTTGAGGTTTTATGATTTTTTTTGGATTTTCAAAGTTTTTAATTTTTTTGTCTTTTTGATAATAGCGACCTTTGATAGTAAATGTAAGATCCAATGATGTAGGTCAAGTATTTTCCCCCAGTCGAGTATAAGACCAATTTATTAGGAGTGGAATGGGATGAGATAGGCATTATGGAAGACAAAAGGACACATGATGTCAATCATTCCAGGCTATGGAAAGGACAACCAATCATTATTATGGGTTGTAAAGCAAAGATGAATGATGGAGAAAAGTCAAATTGGAATGATGGTAGACGATGGAGAAAATTCAACTACACATGACACTTGTTTTCCAAGTTTTCATCATGGTACTTATCCAAAGTGCCACCGAAGTGTTTTTCACTAGTGGACAAATTATTTCTCTTTACTATTTTCTTGATTTTTTTGGTGTTACCAAGACGCTTGTTTGCCAAGTTTTCATCAAGGTAGCAATTTTTTTGATTTTTCTATATACTTTTTATATTTCTTATGATTATGACAAGACTTTTGAAAGCTATGTGGATAATTGATAAGTTATGACGATGCAATAACCTTGTTTGGATGATCGTACTAGACAAAAGGAGCTAATTTGGATGCAGAAGATAAGTGGAAAATATGAAGGATGATAGATATGACAGATGAAAGAGGCTATGGTATGATCCCTAAAGTGCACACTACATGGGCCACCAGGCTTCAGACAAAAAGTATTTTGCGCGATCGATGAGCTGAGGTACGTGAAGAGGTCATCATCAAACATACATTGAAAGGCATCACCAATGGTAATGGAATGATGTGATGGGCGTTTGGATATGGATGGATTGAATGGAATGAGTGAAAGTGAAAAAAATGAAGACTTTAGATCAACACGTTCTTTATTTATCTTTGGCTTTTGAGAGATTCCCCCAGTGATTTTTGATAAAGAGTCATACTTGGAGATCAATGCTTTTTGATTTTCACTTTTGACTTTTATTTTTGATTCGTCTAATAGATTTTGAGTTTGGCTAGAGGACTTATCTTGATCTTCTTTTCTTTCTTTTATTTTTGATTCGCCCAATAGCTTTTTCATGACTAAAGGTCTTACTTTGACATTCCTTTCTTTTCAAGATGTCCTTTGATTATTGATCTCTTTTTAAAGAGGGCACATTCATTTTTTATTCTTGAGCTTTGCCCTTGTCTTTTTCTTGATATATGGCTTGTTGATCCATGTCTATGATGTAGATGGATGTAAGTGAGCTAGGTGAGATGGATGGAGTGAAAAAAAATGTTTGATGGATGGAAGAGAGTGGCAATACCAATAATGGAGACTTTGGGACTATCCTTTTCAGTACTACTAACATCAAAGGCAACTTGCACGTCCTTAATAGCTTGGCAAGATGACTTAGTAGAGGTGACAGTAAGGGATATACATTAACCTAGGACAAGTGGTATGGAAGGATGATGTATGGGTATCCTTAGCGGGGTTAGGATCAAAGAGTGGATTATCATAGATATCCTAGTCAAACATGGGATTATCATGGACATGAAAATTTTAAGCGATAAAAGCAGATGTATCATCAAGATCCCAAAAGGTTTTGATCCAAGCATGGCAACTTGTTTGCATTCCTTCTGAAGTGGTCTTGACATCATTGTTGGAAGTATGAACTTTTTCAATAGTATTAGCATTCTCGTTCATCGAAAGATTATTCAAAAGGTATTCTCCACATTCCACATCATGGACTTGGACCTTGAAATTTGATGGTGTAGTAAATGGAGTGGGTGACTTGATCGATGAAGATGGGTCAATGTAATGTGATGAAGTGGAGAATGAGACCTCATTATTAATTGGAACTTGGAATTGTGTGGTCCCTCTTAGATTGGTACAATATTGGAATGGATCGAGATCACCAACTATTGTGATTTCAGTGCCATTGTATGAGAATTTAAGGCATTGGTGATATGTGGATGGTACAAATTTCATGGCGTGAATCCATGGTTAGACTAGGAGAAGATTATATGGAAGGTCAAGGTCCAAGAGTTGGAAATTGGTGTCCATGACAATGAAACCAACTCTAATAGGTAGTGTTATGACTCCTTTAGATGATCATTCTTCACCGTCATATGCCTTGATAAAAATGCTCTTAGTTGTGTCTACACACGCTTCCGATAAGACTAACATCTAAACCAATTTTAAGATGCAAATGTTCAACCCTACTCTACCATCTACCAAGACTCATCTGACTTTAGTTTTATGGACAAGGAATTCAAGGTGTAAAGGGTCATTATGGTTTGTCTTTTCCGTTGAATATTCTTGTTCAAAAAAAGTGGCATGATGGAAATTGGTTAAGTAGTTTATCACCTCTTGGAAATGATTAACATCAAGGTCGATGGGTACAATTGTGTTCTATAAATATTTTGAAGAATGGCTTGATGGTCGAGTGATATACACAATAAATCTAAGATAGAAATTTGTGTGAGAGTCTTCCCCAATAGATCATGCAAGTTATATTGGGATTTAGGTGGTTGTTGTCATTGTGGAGGAAGACCTTGAATGGTTATCTTGGTTTGGCGAGTGTTAACAACACATTCAAGAGGTTTCTTAATGGTAACAGTGTTGACATATTCATTGGCAACTCGAATGCGGTTTATGGTAGTTGTGTGACCATAGTCATATTTGGTGTTGGTGTAACTGGCTGAATTGTTATTGGTCTTATTGCCCGAACTAGAGGCTTTTCCTTTTCCATGGTCATGCAAAGGATTTGTAAAAACTATATGGTCACTATTTGAAGATTGTTGTTGTTGTTGTTCTTTCAGTTCAATGGTGCCATTTTCCACAAGGTCTTGTATGATGTTCTTTAGTTGTTAGCATTGTGATAAGTTATGTCCTTTAGCTTGATGGTAGTCACAAATGGATTTATCATCCCACCAAGATGGTTTAAACTATCCAGGATCATATTGCAGACACTAAAAATTGTCTTAAGCCTACGATTCTTAAATTCTTCATCATTCCCCCTTTCATCTTTTATTTTCCAAAGTCATATGTCTTCTATAAATTAAATAATTTTAATTATTTAATTAATTAATTTTTATCTTTATTCCTCCTTGATTAATTAAATAAATTTTATTTATTTAATTACGTCACTAATTAAGTCCCCTTCTTTCTAAAATTAAATAAATTCTTATTTATTTAATTTTTATACACTTTCCACTATAATTAAATAATTATTCATTAGCCTCTTCTCTCCTAAATTAAATATATATTTTTTTAATTTAATTGGTCCACCCTCTTCAATTTTGAATTAAATCATTATTTAATCCAAAAGATTCCTCTTTATCACATTCTTCTATAATTAAATAATTATTTTAACTATTTAATTATTCATTGGCCACCTAGTGTAAATCTCAAAAACCATTAAACTCATTTCAAATAATCATTCCCATATTCATTGAACATTACTAGTGAGATTACAAGATAATAATAATAAAATAAACATCCACAAGTGATCCAAAATTTCATCAATTTAAATAAGTTGCAAGTTTGAGGTTACATACACCTCATAGGGTGTTACAAATCATCTATTTCAATGATACAATGTCAAATTTACATCAATATATACATTCATGATATAGAATTTTCCAATTTACAATGGGCTATCAAGCCATACAAGTACATTATATGAAACATTTCCAAACAATAGAATATTTGAACTTGATCTGCCTTGACACCATCGGTCTTCTTGTGCTGAGGCCAAGAGTGTGGTTAAGGTGCCTTATCCACCCAACCATGAAGCACATGACTTCCCTGAGTTTCTTCCTAACTCAAAGAAATCCCCGACCCTGCATGAGGAGCCTAGCAACCTAGAAAAATAAAGCAGGAGGGAAAATCTTGATGCATTCATGTTTGCCTATATGCATTCCTAAACTAGAAAAACATATTTCTTGCAATCAGGATGTGGCATAGACAAAATACATAATAATATTGGCTTTTAATCCATCCATTTCAATGGTACATTGCTTGGCCAAGCATAAAGAACATAAAATATAGTTTATGAAAAGGATAAACTACTATCTCTGTGTATCTACATTCGGCATCTTGTCCTGGAAGTTACCATAATACAATATAAAACATCACATGATCTCATACAAAAATCTCATAGAGTTCAAGCATTTATCAATTCCACATTTTATGCAAACGCACAAAAAATTTACCAAATTTCCACAATAATTCACGAAGGAAGAACTCCAAGATCAGATTTGTGGTTTAGAAATTGACTCATTCTCATTCCAATTCCTAAACTCAAAGAGTATGGAATAATAATTTTTCACATTCATTCAAGAAGATAATCAATCTAATTCAAAATAAGACCCATGGCATTGGAAGCTTGTCCCTTCCATATCTAATCATTGCAAAAACTAAGTATCTCTTTCATTACACCATGTTTGGTATTGGTTTCAAATGTAAAATTAGCTATATATTCCACTTGCATAAAGACATAAAAGACTCAAAGAAGACATTTGCAGCCATGTTGAGCAGATTTCTTTGTTTTGGTTTACAGATGATACGTTTAATTTTATTTCAATGTAAATACAATTAAAGCCCAAATTAACAAGAAACTCTTCTATATCTAACTGATAATTAATTTTTTGCAGCCAATCATCCTACGGTTCAACAACTTAATGAGCATAAAAAAAATAAAAATATGTATATATATTCCTCTATCTACAGAGGTATATATATACACAGATTTAAAAATATGAACTTTACACATATTTAGATGCATATTTATATATTTATACATTATATATTTGTATATATATATATATATATATATATATATACACACATATATATATACATATATATATATAAATATATATATATATATATAATATTTAAATCAAAATATTTTATTGCCCAGAACTATATAAATATATATTTACAACAAGGAGAAGATATTCATATATATATATATATATATATATATATTTATAAAAATGACTATACAAATATTTATTGACAAAATCAAATTCCATTAAAAGACAAAGCACAACCCATTCTTCTGGCTGCATACACGATAGTGGGAGAGGGCTGGCTGGACCAACCATGACCCCCAATGGGGAACGCTGCCTGTGGGGGTAGTGCCTCCCACATGGCTTGTGGGGAGCTGCCACTCCCACAAAGTAGCCTCCCTCATGGGGGGCGTGGTCTGTGGGTCGACCTCCCCATTTAAAAAGGCATTCAAAACAAATTAAAAAAACATACACAAAGGTTTCCCGGTTTTGAATGAGTTCCAATTCATTACCATTTTCAAATTATCAATTAAAACTTTTATTCTTTTATATAGTATATATATTTACATCTCTATATATACATATATATATTCTGAAATATATGTGTATATATATAATCATTTCCTACCCAGACTCTGGATCTCATTTCCAGTCTAGAAAAGATTTTAGAAAATGGTTTACACAGATAATTAAATAGATACATTTTTATATTGGAAAATATAAAAAATATGGGAAACTTTTACAGGGGAGAAGAAGAAAATAATAGATTGCATAGTTGAGGCAACACATTTAAAACAACAACCACCCAAATTCCAGTAATTACAAACAATCAATTCCAAGAATTCCTTTTGATATTACACAGTAAGAAATTTAATTGCATTGGAAAAGAATAAAAACCTCGTGAATGCTTTCCTCAAATTTGTTTGCTTGAATCTCCAACCATAGAGCCTTCTTTGATCCCAAGTTCTTCCTGTAACCTCAGCCTTTTGCCTTTCTGTATTTTATTTCGTGGAGCTATATATAAAAGAGAACTCCCCCTCTCACTTCCATATTTTCCCAACTTGTTTTTGCAGAGCTCCCCAAAACCCAAAAGATTACAAAATGAAAAATATCGTTATCTTTTCCGTTGCTCATTTCACATTTTTAAAGACTTTCTCTTCTTCCTGAGACCTAATCTTGAAATTGGGTGAATTTAAAAAGAATGAAAAATAAAATAATATTTTATTTCCTATCCCACTTTTATCTCAATTTTAATTATTACTATTATTTTAATTATCTTTCAACATTTTTCCAAAACTCATAATTGCATAAGCTACTTCTTTTCATTCAATATTAAAAACATGAGCTTGGAAGTGGCATTAATTGAAATGACACAATTATTTTAAACAATGCCACACAATGTTCAATTGAATATGTAAATATTTGGTTAAGCTAGAATTAATTTTCTATACTTTTATTTGCGCATTCGTAAAAAGAAATAATCATTTAAATTTACTGATAATAAAACAATCATCCAAGCACATGCTTAATGCATCTATATGTCTCTAAGTGTTTGTGTGTGATCGAGAGCATCATTCCTACTTTACCCTTCCAAGAGGATAATCCCCCCTACCTTAGCCACACCCTTGGTCTTCGATGACCTGCCACTCAAGTACACTCAAGCAATCAACATGAGATTAGTATCTAGATAAAATCAAATCAATTTAACTCATAAGATCATAATACATTAATTCTGAATATCATTTTTTTTCCATTTTGCATCATTTTTGAATAAGACAATGTTTCATTTATTGCAAATTTTCCATGAAATTTAACACCACATTTATTATCATTTAATCTACCACACACATACATGTAATCATGAAGCAAAAACCACATAAAGAAATAGTAGGCATCACCAAAATTAGAGACGTGACATCCTTCCCCACTAGGAAGAGACATCGTCTCGATGTCTAAGTGCAAACATACACACTATATAGTCTATATCATCCATATATCAAGATTCATAAAAGTGCATGAAAGGAAATATTAAGCTAGAATCCAAGGTGTGGAAAAGATCTATCGATCTCATTAGCATCCTCCCATGTTGTGTTTTCCTCAGAATACTAATCCTACTGGATCCTATATTGTAGTATCTCCCTATTTCGTAGCTTAACATTGCGCTTTTCTAGAATCCTAACTGGCTCTACTAGCATCGCCCTTGTATCCAAAACTTGCAAAGCAAGCCAATCGAGCACATGAGTAACATCTGGGTGATATGGCTTGAGTACAGAGACATGGAAAACATTATGAATGCGGGATAGAGCTAGCAGCAGAGCAAGCCTATAAGCAACTGGATTCACAACTTCCAAGACTTCGAAGAGCCCAATAAAATGGGGAGAACACTTCGAATTCTGTCCAGAAGAAATCAAAATCTTATGTGGACGAACTCACAGGAACACCTTATCACCCATTGAGAATCACCTAAAAGTCTTGTTTTGATCGACAAAACTCTTTTGACAATCAAAAGCCTGTTTCAGCTTTTCCTTAATCAATCTCATATGATCTTCCATTTCCTTAAGCATCTCAGGTCCTATCACAATTCTGTCCTCCACCCTATCCCAGTTGATGGGTGTGCGACATTTACAACCGTACAATTCCTCGAAAGGTGCCATGCCTAGTGAAGCATGATAGGAGTTGTTGTAGGAAAACTCCACTAGAGGCAAGTAATCTTCCCATTTATGTTGTTGCTCCATGCAATACATTCTGAGGTCTTCCACCACCTAATTCACTCTCTCAATCTGATCGTCGGTCTGAGGGTGATATGCAGAGCTAAAATTCAGTTTAGTTCCCAAGGAATAATTTAATGTGGTCCAAAACCTGGAAGTCATATGAGTATCATGATCGAAAATGATCGTCTCGGGCACTCCATGTAACCTGAAGATCTCCTGAACAAATTTCTTTGCTAACACCAAAGAACCATCTCTTAGGTTTCCAAGAATGAAATGTGCTACCTTTGTTAATTTATCAACTACAACCGAAATAACGTCATGCTTGGCCTTAGTCATTGGAAACCCTTGAATAAAGTCCATTGTGATCACCTACCATTTATATTCTGACACTCTGTGAGGGTACAAAAGTCCCAGTGGATGTACATGCTCAATTTTAACTTGTTGGCATTCCAAATATCAGGCTACAAATGTTATTACATATTTCTTAAGTCCTGACCAAAAATATAAGGGTCTAAGTCCGTCAACCATTTTCGTCACACCGAGGTGCCTTGAATATGGTGCATTATGGAATTCCTCCAATACCAGTTCCCTCAAACCAATAGAATTTGGTACATATATTCGCCCTTGGTACCTCAAAAGTCCATATGTCTCAAACACATAACCTTCATATCTTCGGTCAAAAGGATTCCACTCTAGGGCTTGTTTCACCCTTTCATAATGCTCATCCCCTATCAAGGCTGGAATTACTTGCTACCTAAAGGTTGATTTTATTGTGACCATTGCGGCTAGATGCCTTCTCCTACTTAAGGCATCAGCTACCCTATTTTCCTTTCAATTAATTTATTCAATTCTGAAGTCATACTCACTCAAAAACTCCAACCATCTCCTCTATCGAGCGTTTAGGTTGGGTTGAGTGAAGATATACTACAATCTCGCATGATCGGTTTTCAATTCGAAAGGCATCCCAAGGAGATAATGCCTCCACATATGAAGAGCATGTACTATGGCAGCCAATTACAAATCATGTGGTGCATAATTTAATTCATGTTGTTTCAACTTTCGGGATTCATATGCCACCACTTGACCTTCCTGCATGAGAACTGCTCCCACACCGTCACCCGATGCATCGGTTATCACTATGAAGTGCCCATTCAGATTTGGCACAATCAAGATGGGTGCAGAAGTAAGTTTTTCCTTCAACAACTAAAAATCCTTCTCACACCTGTCACTCCATTCAAATTTCTTTCCTTTATTTTGGAGTGCAATGATGGGTGTTGTGATGGTTGAGAACCCTTGTACAAATTTCCTATAGTAACCCGCAAGCCCCATAAAGCTTCAGACTTCAAAAAAATTATGTGGAGATAGCCACTCCATGATTGCCTTAATCTTTTTGGGATCCACAACTATCCCATCACCAGATATCACGTGTCCCAAGTAGTGCACCTTGGTTTGATAGAAAGTGCATTTGGACATTTTCCATAGAGCTTATGGTCTCTCAGACACTGCAATACTATCCTCAAATTCCTGTCATGCTCCTCCTCTGACTTGGAGTAGATTAAGATATTGTCTAAGAATACCAACACAAAATCATCCAAGAAATCTCAAAAAATTCTATTCATTAGGTTCATGAAGGCTGTTGGGGAATTGGTTAATCCAAATGGTAGCACTATGAATTTATAATGCTCGTATCTTGTCCTGAATGCAGTTTTGGAGATATCCTCATCTTTAATTATCAATTGGTGGTAACTCGATCTCAAATCTATCTTTGGTAATACCTTCGCCCCCTTATTTGATCAAACAAGTCATCTATTCTAGGAAGCGGATACTTGTTCTTTATGGTTACCTTATTTAACATTCTATAATCAATACATAGTCTCAAGGTCCCATCCTTCTTTTTCATGAATATGACTAGTGCTCCCCATGGAGACACAGTTGGCCTTATAAATCCTTGATTAAGCAATTCTTGTAACTGATCCTTTAGTTCATACAATTCAGTGATATTCATTATGTATGGGGCTTTAGACTGTGGCTCAGTCCCTGGTAGAAAATCAATGGAAAAGTCAAACACCCATTTAGGAGGCAATTCCATCAACTCATCAGGGAATACATCTTGGAATTCCTTTAGGATGGCATGATCATTAGCTAACACCTTAGGGTTATCAAGATCTGTAGCCTTAATTTCATAGATGAAAAACCCTCTTTATGCTCCTTCTTCAACTGCATGGCTAAAATTTTCCTGAGAACCAAAGGCCTTTTAACACTATAGATATCCACCCGATTGCCCAAATCATCTAAACAAGTTACGGTTTTCTCTTCACATTCAACAAGGGCCCTATGTTTCATAAGCCAATTTATCCCCAAAATTACATCATACGACCCCAAAGGTGCTACATATAGATTTACCTGCATCATGAAACTAGGAAGTTCGAGTTCATTGTAGGCTATGCATTGCTCTACCTTTTACTCTACCCGGTTACCATACTAAAATTTCCATGTATTATTCATATAACCCAGTTTAACAAATAATTTAGAAATGATATGAGGATCAACAAAACTATCAATAGCTCCTGTATCAATCAAAATAGAAATAGGAGATCCGAAAAGCTTACCCGACAACTGGATAGGCATAGCCTGATAATTAGCTTGGCGATTGTCGACTATCGCATGAATGTGATGTTGGTTCTTGTTCTTTTGATTACTCCTCTAGGGGCACACATTGGCATAATGCTCTCCACCACATGTATAACAACCTCTGCAGGGTGCTTTAGGCCTGTCAGAACCATCTCTCCTGTTGTTATTGTTATTATGGTAATGGGCCCTCTTGTTATTATTTTGGTTCCCATCAGGGCGATCCTGAGAATTGTTACCCATTTTCAGGTTTTGAATTTGCCTATTGTTGTTTCTTTGGTTATGCTAATTCTAATTATTGTTACTCTGGTGGTTCCCCTGTGACTTTCTCTTAGCATCCCTATTTTTCCTATAGTTTGCAACCTAATGAAGCTTTTGTTCCTGTTTAGTGGCTTTTTCAAAAGCATCATCCATGGTGGAACGGTTATGTATATCCACCTCAGCTCCTATTTGCGGCCTAAGCCCCAAAATAAACTTGCAAACCTAGAACCACTCATCAAGCTGGTACTAGGGTACATATTTGAGAAAATGAGAAAATATTTCCCAGTACTATGTCACTGTCATTCCCCCTTGTACGAGAGTCTAGAATTTAGTCATCTTCTTATCAAAATAGGACTGCGGTAGCCACCTTTTTCTGAATAATTGCAGGAATTGCTCCCAAGTCACCTTACCATGCAAGAATTTTTTTTCTACTTTTTTGTTCTCCCACTAGGTGGCAGCTTCACAGGTGAGTTGGTATGAACCCCACTCAGCCTTAGTTTCATTAGACGAATCTCGTACAACAAAATACTTCTCCATTTCAATTATCCAAGCTTCTGCTCTATCTCCAATTGTCTTACCATCAAATTTTGGTGGTGTGACCTTTTTGAGGTCCTTACCCAACTCCTGAGCCACCTTGCTTAACCTATTGGGGTTTCCTTCAATCTTTGGTTTTTCAACATTTGTATTCTCCTCATTCCCACCAAAGTTTGGTCCTTATGAACCCCTGTGCCTCTCTTGCTCAAGGCTATCAATCCTGGCCTCCTGTAAATTCAACAAGGCTAGAATTTGATCCAACCTATCATTTGTGTCACCACGAGACCCACCTACACGATTCTCACGTTGATAGGTTCTAAAATCCATAGAGTTATTTTGGAACACACACACAAAACCAAGCATAATCAGGCGTAGGTCCTAGAGTTTAACCTAGATGCTTTGATACCAAAATGTAAAGCTCGAAAACCATTAAAATCATTTCAAATAATCATTCCCATGTTCATTGAACATTACTAGTGATATTACGAGATAACAAGACTAAAATAAACATCCACAAGTATTCCAAGACGTCATCAATTTAAATAAGTTGCAAGTTTGAGTTTACATAAACCTCATAGGGTGTTACAAATCATTTGTTTCAATGATACAATGTCAAATTTACATCAATATATACATTCATGATATAGAATTTTTCAATTTACATTGGGCTATCAAGCCATACAAGTAAATTATATGAAACATTTCAAAACAATAGAATCTTTGAACCTCATCCACCTTTACACCATCGGTCTTCTCGCGTCGAGGCCAAGAGTGTGGTTAAGGCACCTTATCCACCCAACCACGAAGCACATGACTTCCCTAGGTTTCTTCCTAACTCAAAGAAATCCCTAACCCTGCATGAGGAGCCTAGCAACCTGGAATAATAAAGTAGGAGGGAAACTCTCAATGCATGCATGTTTGCCTATATGCATTCCTAAACTAGAAAAACATATTTCTTGCAATCAGGATGTGGCAGAGACAAAATACATAATAATCTAGGCTTTTAATCTATCCATTTCAATGGTACATTTCTTGGCCAAGCATAAAGAACATAAAAGGTAGTTTATGAAAAGGATAAACTATTGTCTCTGTGTATCCACATTCGGCATCCTATCCTAGAAGTTACCATAATACAATATAAAACATCACATGATCTCATACAAAAATCTCATAGAGTTCAAACATTTATCAATTCCACATTTTATGCAAACGCACAAAGAATTTACCAAATTTCCACAATAATTCACGAAGGAAGAACTCCAAGATCAGATTTGTGGTTTAAAAATTGACTCATTCTAATTCCAATTCCTAAACTCAAAGAGTAAAGTAATTTAAATCATGTTTTTCAAAGTCTTACATTTTCATTTGATGATATTTGATTCTAGAAGAAAATGATTATCTATCCTAGAGGATAATTCAATGAGAACACGAATTCCTACAAATTGTAACTGTGGTCCTTATGGAATAATAATAAGTTTTCACATTCATTCAAGAAGATAATCAATCTAATTTAGAATAAAACCCATGGCATCGGAAGCTTGTCCCTTCACTATCTAATCATTGCAAAAACTAAGTATCTCTTTCATTACACCATGTTTGGTATTGGTTTCAAATGTAAAATTAGCTATATATTCCACTTGCATAAAGAAATAAAAGACTCAAAGAAGACATTTGCAGCTATGTTTAGTAGATTTCTCTGTTTTGGTTTAAATTACAGATGATACGTTTAATTTTATTTCAATGTAAATACAATTAAAGCCCAAATTAACAAGAAAATCTTCTATATCTAACTGATAATTAAGTTTTTGCAGCTAATCATCCTGCAATTCAATAACTTAATGAGCATAAAAAAATTACAAATATGTATATATATTCCTCTATCTGCAGAGGTATATATACACAAATTTGCACATATTTAGATGCATATTTATAGATTATATATTTTATTGCCCAGAACTATATAAATATATATTTACAACAAGGAGAAGATATTCATATATATATATTTATCTATATATATTTTTATAAAAATGACTATACAAATCTTTATTGACAAAATCAAATTCCATTAAAAGACAGAGTGCAGCCCATTCTTCTAGCTGCGTACATGACAGTGGGAGAGGGCTGGCTGGACCAGCCACGACCCCCAATGGGGGACGTTGCCTATGGGGTTAGTGCCTCCCCATAGGTCATGGCCTATGGGGAGTTGTCGCTCCCACAAAGCAAGCTCCCTCATGGGGGGGCATGATTTGTGGGTCAGCCTCGCCATTTCAAAAGGCATTCAAAACAAATAAAAAAACATACACAAAGGTTTCCTGGTTTTGAATGAATTCCAATTCATTACCAGTTCAAAATTATCAATTAAAATTTTATTCTTTTATATAATATATATATATATATATATTAACATGTATATATATACATATATATATTCTTAAATATATGTGTATATATATACATATATTTATTCTTAAATATATGTGTATATATATACATATATTTATTCTTAAATATATGTGTATATATATAATCATTTCCTACCCAGACTCTGGATCTCATTTCCAGTCTAGAAAATATTTTAGAAAATGGTTTACACAAATAATTAAATAGATACATTTTTATATTGGAAAATATAAAAATATGGGTACTTTTACAAGGGAGAAGAAGAAAATAATAGATTGCACAGTTGAGGCAACACATTTAAAACAACAACCACCCAACTTCCAGTAATTACAAACAATCAATTCCAAGAATTCCTTTTGATATTACACAGTAAGAAATTTAATTGCATTGGAAAAGGATAAAAACCTGGTGAACGCTTTCCTTGAATTTGTTTGCTTGAATCTCCAGCTGTAGAGCCTCCTTTGCTCCTGAGTTCTTCCTATAACCTCTGCCTTTTTCCTTTTTGTATTTTATTTCACGAATCTATATATAAAAGAGAACTCCCCCTCTCACTTCCATATTTTCGCAACTTATTTTTGCAGAGCTCCCCAAAACCCAAAAGATTACAAAATGAAAAATACCATTATCTTTTTCATTGCTCATTTCACATTTTTAAATACTTTCTCTTCTTCTTGAGACCTAATCTTGAAATTGAGTGAATTTAAAAAGAATGAAAAATAAAATAAGATTTTATTTCCTATCCCACCTTTATCTCAATTTTAATTATTACTATTATTTTAATTACCTTTCAACATTTTTCCAAAACTCATAATTGCATAAGCTACTTATTTGCATTCAATATTAAAAACATGAGCTTGGAAGTGGCATTAATTGAAATGACACAATTATTTTAAGCAATGCCACACAACATTCAATTGCATATGTAAATATTTGGTTAAGCTAGAATTAATTTTCTATACTTTTATTTGCACAATCGTAAAAATAAATAAGCATTTAAATTTACTGATAATAAAACAATCATCCAAGCACATGCTTAATGCATCTATATGTCTCTAAGTGTTTGTGTGTGATCGAGAGCATCCTTCATGCTTTACCCTACCAAGAGGCTAATCTCCCCCACCTTAGTTACACCCTTGGTCTTCGACAACCTACCACTCAAGTACACTCAAGCAACCAACATGAGATTAGTATCTAGATAAAATCAAATAAATTTAAATCATAAGATCATGATACATTAATTCTGAATATCTTTTTTTCCATTTTGCATCATTTTTGAATAAGACAATGTTTCATTTATTGCAAATTTTCCATGAAATTTAACACCACATTTATTATCATTTAATCTACCACACACATACATGTAATCATGAAGCAAAAATTGCATAAAGAAAAAGTAGGCATCACCAAAATTAGAGACGTGACAACTAGATTAAATAATTTTATTTAATTTCCCCTCTCACCTCTTTATCCATGCCAATCTTATCTTCCACATCAAGTCTTTATCTATCCATATCTGAATTTACCTTTTCCCTTGATTAAATTATTTTTAATTTAATCTTGACTGTCAATCCTTATCATTTTCCCTAACTTAGACCTAACCCTATTTCATACCTCATCTTTCATTCTTGGCCACTGATTAATTGTCTTTCAATCTTAGCCCTTCATTCAGAATTGAATTTTCTATAAAAGACCTCTATCATTGTCATTTCTTCATCTAGATTTTACATGAGCTTAGGCGAACTTATGCTATCTTGCTATCTTTCCATCAAGTCATTTGACCATTTGCATCCATAGTCGTATTGTGAATCTTCAATATTTTTCTTTTTCATTGTCATAAGCCTATTGCATACTCAAAATCTGAGGGCAACCATATTATTCAAGAAAAATGGAGAAGTGCAATGGAGGTGAATCAATGGTGTCATGAAGATTTGGTAATATTGTTTATGTTTTATGTCTTTATGCTTATTTTTGCTTCATTTTTTACTAGGGTTTGATTTATATGATTTATTTTCCTAACCTTTAATATTTTATCCTCGATTACATTGGTAAACCCGACGTGAATCACAAAATAGCATAGATCATATGAAAAAAATGGAATTGCAGGTTATAGGTATGCATCGACGCAATCACAAAATCCATAACGGCATAATTGCTAGGCCGAATGACACAATTAATTTGCATAGGGGAACACTTAGATTCTCTTTGAATTTTGGTTATTTTATGTTAGATCTAGGTCATCTATCTTTTTGGTTTGTCAATATAACCCTAGTTTCATATCATAGGAATCATTAGGTCATTTATTTTGATAGACTCTTTTTATTTTGTAGGTTCTAAGTTCCCATGCCACATTCGACTATCATTCGTCGTAACCATCATTATGGTTTTCCACAATCGACATAAATCTAAGCCACATTTGTTCTGGTGAACCAGAGTCAACATCCCATGAACCACAATCATAGTTTTTGAGCTGCATCTTCTCACTACCATGAGCCACATTCATAATTTATGTGACGCAATTGCTTGTCTTTTCAAATTTTTAAATATCATTTATAATATCTAGTCTAGGTCATTTTCATTTCATAGATTAGGGGTTTTCTATTACTAATGTTTGTTTTCTAGTGTGTGGCATAGTTACCAAGGAGACATTCCCAATTACATTGATCAAACAAAACTATCTTGTCTTCTTTTCACTCATTGACATTAAAATTAATCTTGCATTCTCATATCATTGGGATCAATTTACCTAATCTACATTTCATTCATTTGGTTAAAAATAACTTAAATTGTCAATCATTGGTTTAAAATTGATCTTGTATCTAGTGCCTTTCTCACATATTGCTTTGGGGATTAAAACAAACAAGGTTTTGCATTGTCTTTTCACACATTTGGATTTTGGAATTAAAATAAACCCCATGTGAGTGAGGCAAAAGTGTTTTGTGTATGCACTCCCCTTGCACTTCATGCAATCTTGGGTGATCAAAAACAATATATTTTTCTTGCTTTTGTTACCTTTAGAGGGGCCTACCTCAAAAGAGGGAATGACTCCAACCGGTTTTTCGCTCGGGCCAATATATAAAAGGATAAGACTAAATCATCAAGTCCTCATGGTATGCAAGCCTTAGTCGTGTGGTTTCATTCGAAACAATGTATCTACCTTTAAATTTTAAAGGTATAAGATCCCCTAGTAGAGTGATTAAATCCTTAAATGGCTTGTTGGATGCTCATGAGGTTTCATGTCCTCGAGTATTCACTAAGAACCTTGTTGTAGTGGCCAAAATCGCTTTCACTCACTAGTGTAGGAACGATCATTTTGAAGGTTCCCCACATCTTTGCTAAGCATTGTGTAGAGGTAGGAATTCATCCTTGTGGGGAATTAAGACTTGGTGAGCCCATGAAGTGAGTGTCATGGAGGGGAGCTAGTGCCACCAAGTCTCTAGTTGTCTGCCTTGTTTAAGTGGTTGGAGAAATCTAAGTGGGGATCTAGCAGGTGGTATCTCTTGAGAAGCCATAGGTTGTAAAGTGTGTTTGCAAGTGTCTTTTGCATATTTAAACATTTCAAAAGTCAGAAAAGACCAGAAACAAGTGTTTTCAAAGTGTTTGTCAACACCAAATTTTACATTATCACTTCAAAATTTTGACAAAACTCAACCAAAATCCAAAGAAGTACACTGTGAACTGCAATCACAACTGTTGTAAACCATAATTGATAAATCTAATCTGCAATCATTGATTTTGTTTAAACTACAATTGACTATCCTGAACCACAATTTACTAAGACAAAAATATGAGACCAAAACTAAAACAAAACCTCTCTCTAATTAGTCCTGAGCATAACCAGAGTATTTACCTACAGACTTGCAAACCTGTCATTTAGCATTCAGTCATTTTGTTATCATTGCATACCTTGCATCCATTATAGACAAAGCATTAGCTTACCTTTTAGCTTGCATTGACCTTGGTAGGAACCTTAGCAAACTTAGATCAGTCCATAGAGACCAAATTAAAGTTGCCTTGATTTCATCATCCTCCATCATCTTAGTCGTTTGTCACCTAGGTTGCCCCTCAACTCCCAAGGCTAGTTTGAAGGTCACCTTTTTTCAAAAAAATTCGCATAGTCACCATTACCATTGAAGTCTTGGAAACCTATTGGAATATTTGATCCTCTTGGTTTAGTTGAAAAATATTACCTTTGGTTTCCTCATAAGGTAGTTTATAGTCATACTCTTGGTTTAGTTGAAAAATATTACCTTTGGTTTCCTCATAAGGTAGTTTATAGTCATACATTTAGTCTCATTTCTAGGCAATTTCCATTACACTTGCATTAGCATCACCACACTTTGGACCTCATTGTGACACTTACATTTGAAATCTTGAAATTTTGTCACCTTGAATCCATAGTTGGTTATCATCCTCTAAATATTATACCTCCAAAAATCCAAAAACATAGTTGCATAACCTTGGTTTTAGCCATACCTTGGTCATCCTTAGACATAGTCTTTGCATAGTCATACCATATCATGAAAACTACCTCTTTCAAGTCTTACATGGTCAAAAATAGGTTGCAAAGGAAATGAGAAGACAAGATGGCTTTCCCAACAGACAAGGACTTTATTAACCCATTTGCAAGCTCCTCACAAGGGTCACCCAAATCATACAAATCACTATTTGAAAAATTTGTCACTAGAGACCAAAAGGGGCATGTTATGGTGGAAGACATAGAGGTTTCCTCACAAGATCCTAAATTTTCCTCTTTTATAGACAAATACTTGGCACATGAACCCCAACTTTACCTAGCAAAAATCTTGACATAAGGTGCCACATTACCCCTTGGATTTGACATAAGTACCATACAATGAACATCCACACGTAATAGCCAAATTCAAGGGAAAAACACATCCTTTCCAAAAGTGTACACTTCAATTCCACAAGTGAATACATCCATGCCAATATGAGAAACCAAAAAATATGAAACTAAAATCCACACCTCTTAATGTGGCACCCAAAGCATGACACAAGGCACAACATCTACCATAGGAGCTTCATCATCAAACCCATTTGGAATACATGACACAACATATAGGCCTAATATTTTCCTTAATACTACAATGGCTATACCAAACACACAAGGCAACCTAAATGGTCACACATTTACAAGCTCATCCAATGCATTCCATAACATAAACATTCCAACCCAAAACACGACATATGCATTCCATTTACAAAACCAAAATTCGTCCTACACCCACACATTAAACCAAAACCCGTCACATAGTGTTGGATTGCAACATGGCCAAATAGACCCAAAAAATATTCAAGCGGATGTCTTGCAAACACAAGTGATATCCCTTCAATAACAAATGGACAACATGCAAATGACAACCAAAAAGTCATACACAACGCAAGACTTATGTCCATTTCCCTTTGACAAAAATTTATACATGCCACCCTTCCCACATGGATATGTTATACCAAATTTTCTAAAGTATAATGGGAGGTGTAACCCTATTGAACACATATGGAAATTTAACACATTGCATGGACATCGCATTTGAGCCCACATATCTCATGAGACTTTTTCAATGAAGCTTTACTGGCATAGCACTTGAATGGTTTTCTAAACTTCCAACTGGCATAAGAACATGGGGTGATCTAGCAGAAAAATTCATTGAATACTTCACCTTTAACATTGAAAATGAAATCTCAATAGCCACTTTATGTCACACTACACAAGAGGAAGGGGAAAATTTTATCACCTTCTTTCAACGATGGTGAAGCTTAGCTAGTCGATGTCCAGTTGAGATACCTGAAAAAAAAAAGGTCACTATTTTCCTAGAAAACCTCAACTCAAAATTGAGAAGCGAACTAAGAGTACAATGTTGTACATCATTTGTTGACCTAGTGGTAAAAGGCATTATCATTGAAAAGACTCTCATTGACAAAGGTGAACTCAAAATGGAAAACAAGAACACAACCAACCAAAGCATCCCAATCAATAAGAACAAATATTGGTCTTGAAATAAGAATGTCACCAAGGATGGAGTTGTCGATGCTAAGACCAT
Source organism: Sequoiadendron giganteum (assembly GCA_007115665.2). Taxonomy (NCBI): domain Eukaryota; kingdom Viridiplantae; phylum Streptophyta; class Pinopsida; order Cupressales; family Cupressaceae; genus Sequoiadendron; species Sequoiadendron giganteum. The sequence continues at coordinate 2,304,283 of CM021103.1, forward strand.
ACATGCAGGTCCTGTTATTTCACTTAGAGGCCTTAATACATCAAACAACATATCACGAGCTACCGACCAAACCGCTAATGTTGTCCAAAACACAAAACAACCAAGAACACAAAGGAAGTTTCCAAATAAAAAATACACCTTACTTGATGAACCAATTGAGTCAGTCTTTAAACAACTCTTACAACACAATGTTATACAAATTGCTGAGCCCAAATAGTACAATCTTGGATAGTTCAAACCCTCCTAGTGGGATGACAATGCTTTTTGTGACTATCACCGAACTAAAGGACATAACCTTTTGCAGTGTTGATTGTTGAAGAACATTATATAGGACCTCATTGAAAATGGTACCATTGAGTTCAATGGACAAACACAACAATACACTTCAAATAGTAACCATAAAGTATTTTCTGATCCATTGCATGACCATGGGAAAGGAAAATCACTCAATATAGGCAATAAGACCAATAATAACTCAACCAATTACACCAACACCAAATATGAATATGGAAATTCCACTATCATAAATCACATTCGAGCTGCTAATGAACATGTTAATACCATCACCATTAAGAAACTCATGAATATGTTGTCAATACCTATTGTACCAAAATAACCGTCCAAGGTCCTCCTCCAAAACAACAACAAGAAACACCAAAAGCCCAATATAACCTTCATGACCAATTAGGGAAGACTCCAACACAAATTTCTATCCTCAAATTGTTGCACATATCTCCCGACCATAAGGCCATCTTAGATAAAGCCTTGCAAAACATGACCATACCTACTGATCTTGATGTCAATAATTTTGAAGAAATGGCTAGATACTTGACCAATTCCCACCACGCTACCTTTTTCAAACAATATTATTCCATAGAAAAGCTAAATCATAATGACCCTTTACATCTTGAAGTCCTTGTCCATAAAGCCAAAGTCAAACAAGTCTTGGTAGACAAAGGAGTAAGGTTAAATATTTGCACTTTGAAATTGGTTAAGGCATTAGGCTTTTCAAAGGCATGTGTAGACACTAGCAAAGGCATTGTTATCAAGGAATACGATGATGAAGAAAGAAAGTCTAAAGGAGTCATAACATTACCTATCAGAGTTGGTCTTGCAGTGATGGACACCACTTTTCAAGTCTTGGACCTCAAATTACCAAATAACCTTCTCTTGGGCCAACCATGGATTCATTCCATGAAATAATTTCCATTCACATACCATTAATGCCTTAAATTTCTATATAACAACACCGAAATAATCATAGTTAGTGATCCTAACCCCTTCCAATATTACACTAATTTGAGGGGAATCACTCAATTCCAAGTTCCAGTTAATAATGAAGCTTCATCCTCCATTTCGTTGCATTAAATTGATCCATCTTCATTGACTAAAGCATCCACTTCATTTACCATGACATCAAACCTCAAGGTCCAAGTTAATGATATGGGATGTGGTGAGTATCGAATGACCATGTTGCAAATAAATGACAATGCTACTACTGCTAAAGATAATAAAACTTCTACTAATGATATCAAGACTTCTTCAAAAGCTAAAAAAATACATGATGATGCTTGGACTGACACCTCTTGGGATCTTGATGACATATTTTCCTTCACCCTATCCACTTCTGCACAAACTTTTTATATCCATGATAATCTCATGTTTGACCAGGATATATATGATAATCCGCTCTTTGAGCAAGATCCAGCTGAAGATATCCACACCTCACCCTTCCATACTACCTATCTCAGGTTAGAGTATGTCCCCCTACTATCACCTCTACCAAGTCATCTTTCCAAGTCGTTAAGGATGTGCAAGTCTCTGTTGACGTGAACGGTACTAAAAAGGCTAGTCCCAAAGACAACATTGTTGACATCGTCACTCCCATTCATCCACCAGGAATTCTAGTCACTCCATTCATTCCACTCATTTCCATCCACATCATATACATGGATCAAAAATTCATATCTAAAGAAAAGGACAAAGGAAAAGTTCAAGAATCAAGGATAAAAATTCCCTCTTCCAAAGGAGAGCAAGAATCAAAAGACATGCTGAAAAGAGAAAATAAAGAAAAGTCCTCTAGCCAAAACTAAAAGCTATTGGACCAATAAAAAATACAAGTCAAGAATGAGAAATAATGTCAAAACAAATCCTCTAGCCACCATAAAAATCTATTGGATGAAGCAAAAGTAACAATCAAAAAGCATTGGTCTCCAAGAATGCTCCTCATCTAAAATCACTAGGGGCATTTATCAATGAAAAAATTCGAATAAAGAGCTTGTTGATCTCGGGTCTTCATTTCCATCACTTTCACTCATTCCATACATTCCATTCAATCCATCCATATTCACTTATCATCTTACTTCCATTGGCGATGTCTTTCAATGTGCCTTTGATGACAACCCCTCAATGTACTCTAGCTCATCAGTCACCCAAACTCCTTGTTGTTGGAAGCTTGGTGGCCCATGTAGTGTGCACATTAGGGATCATACCATAACCTCTTTCATCTACCACTTATATCACCTATCATATTTTCCACTTGCATTTCGCGTCCAAATCAGGTCCTTTTGTCTAGCATGGTCATCTAAATACAATCTATTCATCATCACGACATATCACTTCTACACATAGCTTCCGATAGTCTTGTCTTAGTCATGAAAAATACAAAAAAAACTGTTACCTTGATGAAAAATTGGCAAACAGGCATCCTAGTAATACCAAAAAAAGAGAAATAATTCGTCCAATAGTGAAAAACACTTCAGTGGCACTTTGGATAAGTACTGTGGTGAAAACCTAGAAAACAGGTGCCATGCGTAGTTGACCTTGCTCCATCATCTACCATCATTCCAACCTGAATTCTCCATGTCATTTTATTTTCCCACATTTTCCATATCACCCATAATAACGATTGGTTGTCCTTTCCATAATTTGGAACGATTAACATCAAACATCCTTTTTCTCTCTTCATAACTTACCTCGTTCCACCCCTAATAAATTGGTCTTATACCTGACTGGGAGAAAATAATTAATGGCATCATTGGATCGTACATATGTTGGCAATGGTTTCTTTATCCCAAAAAGTGGGGAAAAAAATCATAAAATGTCCTGAAAAAATCCCAAAAACTCATGAAACCATCAAAAAGACAAAAAAATCATAAAATCTCAAAATCCAAAAAAATCAAAACATGTCAAAAATAAAAAAAACATTTAAATAATTTCTAAAACTCCAAAAAAAGTGTCAGAGTCAAAGTCAATCATGTCATTCCATGTCATTGTCAAACTACGTTGCCTTCGCGACTAAACGTGGGCAAGGCCATCTGTTGATGTGCCCTCGAGGCATTAGGCCAGTCCTTTTAGGTTTGTGAAATAAAATCATGCTCAGTCCTTTGTCAAATAAAAAAAATTCATGTCATGTTGAACTACGAGGTCTTTGCGCATTGCTACATAGGCAAGGCCATCTGTAGATGAACCCCTGAGGCCACCTAGGTCGGTCCTTTAGGGTTCGTCGCATTGGTCAAATAAGTTAGAATTTTTTGTCAAACACACAAATAGTTGTCAAAAAATCAAGACAAGTCACACATCAATAAGACAAAAAATCAACCAGGTCACTCAGTCAAATCAAACAAATTGTCAAAATTGTTAAACATTCAAAACAGTCAAACATATGTCTTATACAAGATGTGTCCTTGAAACTAGACATTGTCATTTAATCAAACCTCAACATTCGCCTTATATAGATGGTCACATGATCAAAACCAAACTCAATGTATTATATGACATGTGTCTTTCCTGAAACCAAGCTTCGTCAATTGCATAACCATCAAATAATCAAAATTTTGGCACACTCTGAATGGTTGTTGACCTTGTAGTCTATTTATTCTTTTATTTTTTTCTCGATTTGTCTTTGAGTCAGGTTACTAGCTTCCTCAAGGATTTCTCATGAAGGATTTAGAGGGGCGATGTTGTCTCATGAATTTTTCTTTGATTATTGTTTGTGGGTTGTCTTGGCAAAAATATTGGGGCAACCTTGCCTTTAGTATGAACTAGGACATTCCTTGTCTATGATTGTCTGTTTTGCAAGTGGATGACCTTGCACATCTTGTTCTATCTCATACCATGGTGTTTTTTGTCCATTTGTCACATTTTTCTGCCCAATGATGATTAGTGCACAAAGCCTTGCATAGTAAAATATACATCTTTAAAGTTGTCTCCACTAACATCTGTATCCTCCATGCTAACATTTCTTCTATGCCACTTATCTATTTTCCTCTAGTCTTCTCATCCATTTCAAGAGCACACCTATGTTCTTTGAACACACATGTTCTCTTGAGGGGGCATACCACAACTATCCTCATCATTCTTCCTCATCCTCTTTACACTGGGGCATATTTTTGACTAATTTTCTTTGACAGAATGCGATAGATTTCATTGTATCAAAGAGGGGAAAAATGTAGACATTAAAAATTGTCCTAGGCCTACGATTCTCAAATTCTTCATCATTCCCCCTTTCATCTTTTATTTTCCAAATTCATATGTCTTCTATTAATTAAATAATTTTAATTCTTGAATTAATTCATTTTTATTTATTTAATTTTTATACAATTACGTCACTAATTAAATCCCCTTCTTTCTAAAATTAAATAAATTCTTATTTATTTAATTTTTATACACTTTAATTAAATAATTATTCATTAGCCTCTTCTCTCCTAAATTATATAAATTTTATTTATTTAATTGGTTCGCCCTCTTCAATTTTGAATTAAATCATTATTTAATTCAAAAGATTTCTCTTTATCGCATTCTTCTATAATTAAATAATTATTTTAATTATTTAATTATTCATTGGCCACCTAGATTAAATAATTTAATTATTTAATTTCCCCTCTCACCTCTTTATCCGTGCCAATATTATCTTCCACATCAAGTCTTTATCTATCCATGTCTCAATTAACCTCCACCCTTGACTAAATTATTTATAATTTAATCTTGATCGTCAATCCTTATCATTTTCCCTAATTTAGACCTAACCCTATTTCATACCTCATCTTTCATTCTTGGCCATTGATTAATTGTCTTTCAATCTTAGCCCTTCATTCAAAATTGAATTTTCTATAAAATACCTCTATCATTTTCATTTCTTCATCTAGAGTTTACATGAGCTTAGGCGAACTTATGCTATCTTGCCATCTTGCTATCTTGCTATCTTGCTATCTTGTTATCTTGCTATCTTGCTATCTTGCTATCTTTATATCTTGCTATCTTAATATCTTGCTATCTTTCTATCAATTCAGTTGACCATTTGCATCCATAGTCATATTGTGAATCTTCAATATTTTTCTTTGTCATTGTCATAGACCTATTGCATAATAAAAATCTAAGGGAAACCATATTATTCAAGAAAAATGGAGAAGTGCAATGGAGGTGAATCAATGGTGGCATGAATTTCTGGTAATATTATTTATGTTTTATGTCTTTATGCTTATTTGTTCTTCATTGTTTATTAGGGTTTGATTTATATGCTTTATTTTCCTAACGTTTAATATTTTACCCCTGATTACACATATTGTTTTAGGTCTAGAATTTTAATGACGTTATGTTGCAAGAGTTGTTTAAAAACTGACTCAATCAGCTCCCCTAAAGGGATGCATTTCTATTTTGCTGGAAACCTCCTTTGGGTTCTTGGTTGTTGTGTATTTTGGACAACATTGGTAGTTTGATCAACAATTATTGGTGCATTATTGGATGTGTTAGGCCCTCTAAGTGTAATAGTAGTACCTATATATAAGGTCTTGAGATTGACAACTCCATCATTAGTTACATTCTTGTTTCAAGCCCAATATTTGCCTTTATCGTTTGAGGTGTTTTGTGTGTTTGTGTTTTTGTTGGAAATCTTGATTTATCCTTTGTCAATAAGGTCCTTTTCAAATATGATGCCCTTCTCCACTAGGCTGGAAAATGAAGTGCAACACTGCATCCACAAATCATGTTTCAAGTTTGAGTTTAAGTTTTCAATGAACATGGCAACTTTTTATTTCTCAAGTATTTGAACAGGACATCGACTAGCCAAACCTCTCCATCGTTGGAAGAAGGTTACAAATTTCTCACCAACTTCTTGTATGGTATGGCATAGGGTGGCAATGGTAATTTCGTTATCAATGTTGAATGTGAAGTGTTCCACAAAATTGTTTTCTAGTTCTCCCCATGTTCTTATGCTAGTTAGTAACTGTGAGAACCACTCAAGTGCTATGCACGTAAGACTTCTTGGGAAAATTCTCATTAAGTACGTAGGGTCATATGCAATGTCTATACAAGTCATGCAAAATTCTCTTATGTGTTCAAGTGGATTTCTCTTCCCTTTATACTTAGGTAAGTTTGGTATGAAATAGCCATGTGGGAAGGGTGGCATGTATATATTCCTGTCAAAAGGATAAGGACATAAGTCTTGGGTAGAGTAGGTATTTTTGTTAGACATTTTCATTTTTTCCATTTTTTGTTGAAGGGAAAGCACTTGAGTTTGTAGTGCATCCACTTGATTCAATGATGGGTCTTGTGTATTTTGAAAGCTCATGTTGGTTTTTTGGAGTCCAATGTTATGAGATGGGTTTTGATTAGGTGTATATGTTAGTGATGGATTTTGGTTTTGCATGTAGCCTATGTAGGGTGACATTTGGTTTGAATTGTTTTGATTATAAGTGGAAATATGAGTGTTATGGGGAGGATTGGATTGTGTATGCCATGAGCTTGTAAAATTTTCACCATGTGGATTTTGGTTCCCCATATTGTAGGAAAGGTCCTTGGTTACCATGTTGCATGAAGGGGCCTTGGTTGCCAAGTTTTGTGTTTTGTGGAATGGAGCTTTGGGTATTGTTTTTCACTTGTACATGTGGAGTAGGCCCTTGTTGTGACACAATATCGTGTTGATTGGCTCCTATTCTTGGTATGGAATTCATTTTGGGAGGTATGTTGATGACAAATTTAGGTTTCTTTATTGTATTGTTTGTGCCAAGTGGATTTTAGGATGATGCCCCCATGGTAAATGACATACCAAAGGGTTGTGACATAGGTTGGGTTGTGTTAAATTCCATTCCTTTTGTACCAAATAGGGAGGTGTGGATTGTTGTGGCATCTTGTGTGCTTCCTCCTAATGGCATAGATGTATTAACTTGCAGGATAGAACCACTAGAGATGCGTGTATTGGGTCCTTGAGTTTGGTTGATTAGTGTGGATGATGCTCGTAATGTGTCGATGTCAATTCTAAGAGGTAATGTGGAACCTTCTATTTATAGTTTAGCTAAGTAAAATTGATGGTCATGTGCCAAAAACTCATCCACAAAAGAGGCAAATTCAGGATCTTTTGTGACAGCCTCTATTTCTTCTATGACAATGTTTCCATTTGGGTCTCTAGTGACAAATTTATTGAATATAGATTTGTATAGTCTAGGTGTCTCATGAGATGAGGTATCAATGGGGTTGCCAAAATCATTGTATTGTGGGATGTCCATTTATTTTCTTTTCCTTTGGAACCTAGTTTCAACCATATAGCAAAAGGGAAAGTGGATGTGAGGATGATGTAGTACAATGTCTAAGATGACTATGCAAAAGGTATGCCTAAGGATGACCAAGGCATGACTAAAACCAAGGTTATGAAATTATAGGGTATGCCTAAAAATGATACCAAGTATTGGATTGAAAGTGACAAGATATCAAGATGCCAATGGAAGGGTGTCACAATGAGGTCCAAGCTATGGTAATGTTTATGCAAGATGAATATATTTTTGGATTTTTCAAATGATGTCTAAAGATGATGTCAAGACAAGGAACTAAAGTGATAATATTCAAATGTAAAGAGTGCCACAATAAGATCAAAGTCTTGATCAATTCTTAAGGTATGCCAAGAGAAATGCAAGTGTGCCAAGGATGATGGCTGAAAATGGAAATATGACCTAGGATGATGACAAAAAGTATGACTATTAAGCACCTTGTGGCAAGGCCAAAGGAAGGTTGCCTAATCAAACAAGTATAGCCAAGGTTACGAATCTGGTTTATCAAGACTTCAATGATGGTGATGAGTAAATGAAAATTTTTGACAAAGGTGGTCTTAAACTAGCCTTGTGAGTTGAGGGCCAACCTAAATGACAAAGGAATAAGGTGATGAAAAGAGGTTGAAGTCAAGAAAAATCTGATTTGGTCACTATGGACTAGTCTCAAGTCTAATAATCTTCCAAAGCTAAGGTCTATAGCAAGGTGAATGAAAGCTAAAGGATATCCTAATGTTGTGCCTAAGGTCAATGCAAGGTATGCAATGGTGGATAAATGAATGCATTATGAATGATATTTTTGGGAATTTTGCAAGCCTGTGATTAAAGGAAAAGGTAATGCTTAGGATTGATAAGAGAGTGGATTTGTTTTAGCTTCTCCTTAAATTTTTGGTTATAGGCAATTGTGTCACTTTAGGTCTCATTTGGAGTGAATGACAGTTAGTTGTGGCTTTCATAGTGTTGTTTTCTTGGGTTTTGACCAATTTTGAGGGGATTTTGTGAAGTTTGGATTTGGAAAACACAAAAAAAAATTGAAAACACTTGTCTTTGTCTGGTTTGAATGTGTAAAAATGTTTAAATGTGTAAGAAGACACTTGTAGACAATGTAGAACCTAGGCTTCTCAAGAGATACCACTCACTAGATCCCCACTTGGATTTCTCTAGCCAACTAAACAAGGCAAATAGCTAGAGACTTGGTGGCACTGGCTCCCCCTTACATGACACTCAATTTTTGGGCACACCAAGTCTCAATTCTCCAAAGAGGAATTTTTTCCTCTACACATGAGTAGTGAAGACATGGGGCAGCTTCAAAATGACTGTTCCTATGCTAGCAAGTGAAAAGGATTTTGGGGAATAAAAAAATTGGTTCTTAGTAAGGGCTTTTGTTCAAGGTGGGAATAAATGTAGCAAGATTAGATCAAAATTATTTCAATCAAGAGGCCTCCCAATACCCTGTTGGAGTGGACAGACACTGAGTGGGGGGGGGTGAATCAGTGTTATTAAATTATTTACCAAATTTAACTAAAACTATAATAAACCAAACATATACTCTCATTTATCAATGATAGAATCATTCATGTATTGAATGCAATCACATAAACTGAAATGAGAAAAGTGAAACATATCATTTTAAAGATATAAAGCACTGAACCAAATAAATCACATAAACTCAAAGAGACACAAGATATGCCAAGTGGAAAACCCTCCTGGGGTAGAAAACCCACTCCTGAACGTGTTTCCTTTTTGAGGATTTCATTTCAATAATTATTTTGGCAATGCCTCAATGGATGATTTCTGAGCACCAACTCAAGGAGCACCAACCCCTCTACTTAGAGACACCAATCTCAAGTAGCACCAACTCCTTTTTTGTTTTTCAATAGAACATACAATGTTACAAAGGATCTCTTTGTTTCTCTGATTTCTGTCAAGTGCCTCTTGACAGACAATGCATAGAATTCTCAAGAGTCAAGAATGACTCTTCAGAATTCCATTCATTATCAAGCCTTGATACAACTTGAAGAAAAATATAGTTACAATGTCAATACAACTTATCATCAAACTTTATTACAGTGATATGATATTTCTTTATTTTTCTCACACTCGCATTTTCAATCTTTCATGATACAAAATACAAAATAGACAACACACTGTGCTTTCCAAATTTTCAACATCAACTAATGAATACCCTATCTCATCAATAAATAGAATTGCACTCCTCTCATTTTTTCAATTTGGATTTTCTATTATGATAAAGCCCTAATCTCTCTATTTTTTTCTTTTTACAGAATACATCAAAAATTACAACTTTCGATTACAGCTGAAACTGTTATTTTCAGACAAATGAAGAGGTGACCTTTTTCCTTGTTTTTTACATCTTTGACAAGTTATTGTTTAGGTAATATAGAGGTCAGTTTTTACAAAAATATTTTCTCCAAGAATGACAAGAGAAGTAGCATGTAAAACATAGATGTGACAAAACCCTATCTTGTCGAGCACACTGCAAGGGCAGAGGTTGACCAAAAACAGTATCAAGACATGCATGAGTGCATGCAAAACAACCACTGAAAAAATAACACCAATAAGTAACTGTAAGTTTATTTTTAGAAAATGAAACCTCAAAAAGGAATGTTCCCAAAGAGAAGTTACCCATGAACCAGGTGAAACTGAGAAGATATTCAAAGAACAATACCCATTATCATAGCTGCAAAACTTAAGTAACTGAACCAATACTGCTCAACAAACTAAGATCATTATGATATGAAACTGAAACAATATACTGAAGCATTTAAGAATGGTTACCAACGACTCCAAGTCTAAAATTGAGTAGATTCTTTAGGTTTCACAAATACCCACTACCCAAAAATGCCATTCTTTAAATCTGATATGGTAACACTTATTTAAAATGTGATCTAGGCATGCAAAATCAACTATAATTTTGACTGAGAAAAGAATTACCTGATTTGCTCAGAAACCACTTGATTTTTAATTTTTCCATTTGCCAAATAGAAGAAAAAACATATATCTCTAACAACCTTGCCAGTAGAGGTAATGCATCTACACTACAGACATAAGAAGGAGTACCTGAGATTAATGATGAAGCTATTATCACGAAAGATATTACAAGATCTACAGATAAATGAAATGACCAAGACACCTTCCAAACTCGTGCCTTCACCCAGCTGTAGGAAGATGACACACAGAATGACCATTGTAATGGTCTTACAAGAATCCCAAAATTATGTCCAAGGACAGTCAACCAGCAACATGCATTGTGAAATGACCAAGGGAATGATTCCATGGTGGCAGCCAATGGAGGGTTCAAGACCCTCGAGCAAGGGAAAAATGAAATAATGACCTAAAATCCCAAGAGATCAAACTCATGATTTCCTCTACAAAGAATGACAATTTCTTGGAGTCTGAAAGGATAGTCATTGATAACCAAAAACTCATAATGCCCTTCGAAATCCACGGGAAGATCAAAGACCAGTAGTCGAGAAACTCAATATAGCCATTTATCAAATATTGATAAAGTGAAAATACCAACCAAGTAATGTTCTGAATAAATTGACATGACCACATTTCCCATCAAATGTCGATGAAATGATGCCTAGCATTATTGCATGTCAAAGGTTGAATGCTTAAGTCTTAATGTTCCCAAGTAATCAAGGCTAAGTCACATTCAAAGTGACATAAACAAAATCAATACCTTTACCTGTTGTTGTCCTTAAGGCCCAAATAAATATCAACCAATTAGACCTGATACGAATGCAAGTAAGAGAACAATTTGAGTACCTTTAGCCAAAACCGATTTTCCATCACATTGAAATCCAATGCTATAATATTTCCAATGGTATCCAAAAATTTGTGAAGAGATAAAGACTGATTTAATGTAAAGTTCACAAAGCCATAAACACAATAATGATCAAACCCTTATAATATCCCAAAAATTGAATACCAAGAGCTTCAAGAACATTAAAAAACTATTCCTCATACCCATGCCACTGACTGAAAATGGAGGAATATACCTTTGATGAATATCAAGAACATATTTCAATTTCAAGATGCTTGTAACTGATCAAGCCATAATTAATCAACCTGTAGAAGAACTGAACATGCCAAACACATGTAATCAAGTGAAATAATGAAGTGAAAAATATCAAAACAGAAACATGTCACCTGAATAATGGAACATAGAACCTGTAAACAGAATGCCTCAACTGAGATCTGCACATGGAGTTAAATTATCAGTACCACCATATACAGTAACAACTATGAAGTAAATATGCCAATTAGGAAGGTAGATCAACTGAGTGAGTAACCAACAAGATGCCGGAGTACCATATATTTTCATCAAGGACAAATTTGCACAAGAGAGATTCAACAAACTCCCCCTTTGTCCTTGATGGAAAAAATTGAGCCACAAAGCCAAGATGAAGTGCATGAACCGAATGCTTATAATTTTCCCCATTTTTGTCACAAGGATAAAGGGAAGTCAACACAGATAAACCAGAATCAACTGTGAAATTCCACCAAACTGTAGATGTAACCTTTGAGCAGCAAAGTATGAGCTGCAGACAGAGCTAACTAACCCCCCCTATCATCAAGATAGACTGTTTAAGATAATAGAGATTGAGAGACAACTCCCAATCTAGACTAAAGTCTTTCAAAAATATATTTAGCCAACGGTTTTGTAAAAATGTCAACAACTTGTGCTTGTGTAGGAACATATTGCATAGATACCTCATTAGCCAACACCTTTTCATGAAGAAAATGAAACTTTATAGCAATGTTTTTAGTTTGAGAGTGCATAACAGGATTTTTTGAGATATTGATAGCACCGGTATTATCACATAGAATAGTAATAGGTTTTGGAATTTCAATACCCATATCTAATAATGTCTGTGACATCCAAATTACCTGAGTGTAGCAAGAAGTGGCAGCTATATATTCTGCTTCAGTAGTAGAGAGTGAAATAGATTCTTGTATTTTGTTGTGCCAAGCCACTAAACGATCACCAAGAAAGAAAGTAGCACCACTGGTACTTTTTCTATCATCTAGACAACCTGCCCTGTCAGAATCAATATAAGCCACTAAGGAGAAATCATTGCTTCTAGGATACCAGAGACCATAATCAATTGTGCCTTGTACATATTTGAGAATTCTTCTAACAACATTAATGTGGGATTCCTAAGGAGATGCCTGAAATCGAGCAACCATGCAAACAACTTGCATTATATCAGGTCTTGAGTATGTTAGCTATAATAGGCTACCTATCATTGACCTATACTCAATTGGATTGACAATGGGAGAGTCATCAACCTTGCTAAGTTTACAGCCTGTAGCCATTGGAGTGCTAACAGGATGACAGTCATCCATTTGAAACCTTTTTAACATTTCTTTTGCATATCTTGCTTGAGATAGAAAGATGCCAGATTCAAGTTGTGAAATCTGAAGACCTAAGAATAATGAAAGTTCTCCCAACATAGACATTTCGAATTCAAATTCCATGATTTGTGATAATTTTTGACTCAAGTAAATATTGTTGCAACCACAAATGGTGTCATCAACATAAATTTTAACAACAAGAATATCAAATCCTTCAATTTTAACATACAGATTGCTATCTACTCCTCCTCTAATGAAACCTTTTGACAGTAAGTGACTGTTCAATCTGGAGTACCAAGCTCTAGGAGCTTGTTTTAGGCCATATAAAGCCTTTTTAAGCCTGTAGACATGATTGGGTTTGTTTTTACAGGTAAACCCTTCAGGTTGTTCTATGTAAACTTCTTCTTCTAAGTACCCATTCAGAAAGGCAATTTTTACATCCATTTGATATATAGTAAAAAATTTGAAAACAGAATATGTCAAGAAAATTCTAATTGATTCAAGCCTAGCAACTGGTGCAAAGTTTTCACCGAAGTCAATACCTTCTTGTTGAGCATATCATTTCTAGACATCCTTGTTGTGAACAACATGACCATTTTCATCATGTTTATTTCTAAAAATCCACTTACCTCCTATGACATTTTTGTCAGTTGGTCTTGGGACAAGCTCCCAAGTCTGATTTTTCTCAATTTGATCAATTTCTTCCTACATTGCATTAAGCCAGCATTCATCAATTAGAGATTCATCAATTTTTTTTGGCTAAAATCGAGTGATTAAATAAAAGTAGTAAGCTCAACTATGTGAGATTTTTCATCATAGTTAACTATTATTTTCCTTGTTTGAACTCCTACTGATTTATCTCCTATAATCAGATCTGTAGGATGGTTTTTAGCAAGAGATTTTGAAAGAGTTTTAGTTTCACATTTTTCTGAGCTGATTTCAGCATATTCAGATTTTTCTTCAGCTAGTTTAGGACTTGCTGGTTTTGTTTCAAGCTTTGCAGTTGCAAATCCTTCAGAAATTATGTCAAGTTCAAATTCTTCATCTTCATCATCCTGCATAGGTTCAGCATCTAAAATCAGATTCTCATCAAATTTGACATTTACTGATTCAACAATTTTATTCATCCTATTTTTAAAGCACTTAAAGGCTTTGCTGTGAGTAGAGTATCCTAAGAAAATACCTTCATCTGTCTTAGATTGAAAACTGCCTAAGTTTTCATCGTCTCTCTTGATAAAACACTTATAGCCAAATATTCTGAAATATTTAATTGAGGCAGATTTACCATACCACAGTTCATATGGAGTGAAATTTGATTTCACTCTGATCTGGACTCTATTCAAAATGTAGACAGTTGTATGAACATCTTCTTTCCAGTACATGTTTGGCAGATTTGCTTCATTCAACATAGTTCTTACCATCTCTTTTACAGTCTTGTTCTTTCTCTCAACTACCCCATTCTATTGGGGTGTTCTGGCAGCAGCATACTATCTTTTTATGCCATGTTTGTCATAGTAGTCTATGAATTCTTGTGAGGTGAATTCACCACCTTTGTCAGATCTTAAACATTTCAATTTTAAATTTGACTCTCTTTCTACCATTTTTCTAAAAACTTTAAAATGTTCAAAAGCTTTTGATTTATTCTTGAGAAAGGTAACCCATACCATACGAGAGTATTCATCAACAAATAGCATGAAATATTTCTCACCATTGATAAATATATTCCTTGTAGGACCACATAAGTCAAAATGAACAATTTGCAGCGGTTTAGTGGAGGAGTGCTCCTTGGATTTAAAGCTTACCTTAGTTTGCTTTCCTTTGAGACACTCTTTACAAACAACATTGTTAGGTTTTCTAAGAATGGGCAGACCTCTTACATTCTCATTTTGCTAATTCTAACCATATTGTCAAAACTAATGTGGCCTAGTCTCTTGTGCCACAGCTAGCTTTCTTCAACGTGACTCATTAAGCATATACCTTGATTGTTTACATGTCCAGAGGTGTCAAGTAAGTTGTAGACATTTCCCTTGGTCCTTCTTCCAGTAGCAACAACTTTTCTAAACTGGTTTATAATTTCACATCCCTGTGAAGTGAACAAGACTTGATAGCCACTATCACAGATTTGACTAACACTCAGAAGGTTATGTTTTAATCCTTCTATATAGTACACATTGTAAATAGGAGTGTCTTAATTCAGGAAAAGAGAACCTCTACCTTTGATTTGAATTCCAAAGTTGTCACCAAACTTTACATATCCACCAACATAGTCTTCTAGATTAGTAATTTTTTCTTTGTCACCAGTCATGTGGTTTGAACAGCCATTGTCCAAGACCCATAATTCCTTTTTCTTGGAGTGGAAAGTAGTTTGAACTAGCATAGTATGGTCTATGTTGTTCATAGCTTTGGGTTTCCAGACCTTGATAGTTTTCAGTTGTTTATTCTGTTGATCAACATTACATTGCTTAGTAGAATGACCCAAAGACTTGCATGTGAAACATCTAATCTGTTTTGCAAAACAATGATTCTACCTAAAGCCAAATCTAGGATTTCTAGAATTCATAAATCTGCAAGAGCTCACTTTGTGACAAAATTTATTGCAGAAGTAACAGTACCCATAAAAGAGAGGGTAGGAGTTATAAACCATATTGATGCTCCTAAAAGGATGAACATGATCCTTGTCAAAATCGGGATGTTTGAGTTCAGGACTTTTGTTTCCAGCAACAACATTTTCCTTTGCACTGTTATTTGAACATTCACCTTTCACAAAACCAATACCAATTTTATCATTGTTCAGTTTCTATTTACTGAGCATGTCATTCAGTTTAAGAGTGCTCTCATATTTCTCAATGATCTTTCTAAGATCTACAATCTCATGTTCAAGTTTTTTAATTTCTTGATCTTTAAAGCTTATGCCAATATGAAGACAGTCTTCAACTCTTTTAGATTCTTCAAGTTGAGTTTTTAATGAGATTATCTCGAGATTTATGAGTTGCTCCTATGAAGTATCTTGAGCAGTATTTTGTTCTTGAGCACGCATTTGTTTTTCAAGTTTCCTTAGCTATTTTAGAGCACATTTCAGTTCTCCTTCATAATCCACTTTTCCATCTTCATCATCATTGTTGTTAGTTTCATCTTGATGAATGATTTCAGCCATGAAGAGATTTTCATCCTCTTCATCTAAAGAATCTTCAGATTCAGAGTCTGTTTCATTTTTGCTAAACAAACTTTTCTTCTTTTTGAAATTGAATTTATGTTTGGGTCTATAAGCCTTTTTCTTGGCAATTTTTTCAGATTTTTTGTTATCACTGTTTGTGTCACCATAGGGGCACTTTGCAGCAAAGTGGCCTATTTTTCCATAGTTAAAGCATTTGAAGGGAAGTTTTCCCTTATACTTTCCAAAACCATTTTTGAGTTTTCTGACAAAGTGGGATTTTTAGAATCGGAAAATTTTGATTCAGTGAGCTCATCCCTTTCTTTTCTTTTAACATTAAATGTTGCTTCTTTTGCAGTGGTGTTGTTTTTACTAATCCTCATTTCATAGGCAATCAGACTGCCTTGTAGGCTATCAAGGGTAAGTTGGGTAAAGTGTTTCTTTTCTTCTAGAGTAGCTATCTTAGCTTCAAATTTTGTTGGTAAGGTTCTGATGACCTTGGTTACAACATCAAATTCCTTGACTTCTTCTCCCATACCCTTCATGGAATTTACTATTTCATCAACTCTCAAAAATTAGTCAACTACTTTTTCATCGTCCCTCATTTTTAATTTTTCAAATTGGTGTTTTAAAGTGAGAACTTTAGACTATTTTACCTTTTCATTTCCTTGATAGATAGTTTCAAGTTTAGTCTAGATTTCACTAGCAGAACTGTAGTGCATACTTTGATGAAGACATATTTAGTTAGAGCACACAGAAGAGCATGTTTTTCTCTTGCATTGGTTTCATATCTTTTATTTTCATCAAAAGTAGTTTCCAAAGTAGCCGGTACAATGTACCCAGACAAAACTATGCTCTAGACATCAAGGTCAATAGAAGTTAAATAAGTCTTCATTCTGATTTTCCAAAATACATAATTAGTTCCATCAAATAATGGAGCTCTATTCATGGAAGTACCTTCATGAGCTTGAGAAATTTTGAATAGACTCCAAGTCCAGAATCAATTCTAGGTTGGAAAGACCTATCAGAGGACCCTAGGCTCTGATACCAATTGTTGGAGTGAGCAGACACTGAGAGGGGGGGTGAATTAGTGTTATTAACTTCTTTACCAAATTTAACTGAAACTGTAATAAACCAGATATATGCTCTCATTTATCAATGATAGAATCATTCATGTATTGAATGCAATCACATAAAATGAAATGAGAAAAGCGAAACATATCATTTTAAAGCAATAAATCATTGAACCAAAGGAATCACATAAACTCAAATAGACACAAGATATGTTGAGTGGAAAACCCTCCTGGGGTAGAAAAACCACTCCTGAATCTGCTGCCTTTTTTAGGTTTTCATTTCAATAATTATTTTGGCAATGCCTCAATGGCTAATTTCTGAGCACCGACTCAAGGAGCACCAATGCCTCTGTTTAGAGACACCAATATCAAGAAGCACCAACCCCTTTTCTATTTTTCAATAGAACATACAATGATACAGAGGATCTCTCTATTTCTCTGATTTCTGTCAAGTGCCTCTTAACAAATAATGCATAGAATTCTCAAGAGTCAAGAATGACACTTCAGAATTCCATTCATTATCAAGCCTTGATACAACTTGAAGAAAAATATAGTTATAGTGTCAATAAAACTTCTCATCAAACTGTATTATAGTGATATGATATTTCTTTCTTTTTCTCACACTCTCATTTTCAATCTTTCATGATACAAAATACAAAACAGACAACACACTATGTTTTCCAATTTTTCAGCATCGACTAATGAATACCCTATCTCATCAATAAATAGAACTGCACTCCTCTCATTTTTTCAATTTGGATTTTTTGTTATGATAAAGCCCTAATCTCTCTGTTTTTGTCTTTTTATAGAATACATCAAAAACTACAACTCTCGGTTATAGCTGAAATTGTTATTTTCAGACAAATGAAGAGGCGACCTTTTTCCCTATTTTTTACATCTTTGACAAGTTATTGTTCAGGTAATACAAAGGTCGATTTTTGCCTAATATTTTCTCCAGGCATGACAAGAGAAGTAGCATTTAAAAAACAAATGTGACAGTTACCTATCCTATCGAGCACACTGCAAGGGCAGAGGTTGACCAAAAACAGTATCAAGACATGCATGAGTGCATGCAAAACAACCACTAAAAAAATAACACCAAGAAGTAACTATAATTTTATTTTTAGCAAATGAACCTCAAAAAGGAATGTTCCCAAAGATTGGTTACCCACGAACCAAGGGAAGCTGAGAAGATATTCAAAGAACAATACCCATTATCACAACTGCAAAACTTAAGTAACTAAACCAATAATGCTCAACAAACTAAGATCATTATGATGTGAAACTGAAACAATAAATTGAAGCATTTAAGAATGGTTACCAACGAGTCCAAGTCTGAAATTGAGTAGATTCTTTAGGTTTCACAAATACCCACTACCCAAAATACCATTCCTTAAATTTGATATGGTAACACTTATTTAAAATGTGATCTAGGCATGCGAAATCCACTATAATTTTGACTGAGAAAATAATTACCTGATCTGCTCAGAAACCACTTGATTTTTATTTTTTCCATTTGCCAAATAGAAGAAAAAACATATATCTCTAACAACCTTGCCAGTAGAGGTAATGCATCTGCACTACAGACATAAGAAGGAGTACTTGTGATTAATGATGAAGCTACTATCATGAAAGAGATTACTAGATCTGCAGACAAACGAAATGACCAAGACACCTTCCAAACTCATGCCTTCACCCAGTTGCAGGAAGATGACACACAGAACGACCATAGTAATGGTCTTACAAGAATCCCCAAATGTTGTCCAAGGACAGTCAACCAACAACATGCATTGTGAAACGACCAAGGGAATGATTCCATGGTGGCAGCCAGTGAAGGGTTCGAGACCCTCGAGCAAGGGGAAAATGAAATAATGACCTAAACTCCCAAGAGATCAAACTCACGATTTCCTCTACAAAGAATGATAATTTCTTGGAGTCCGAAAGGATAGTCATTGATAACCAAAAACTCATAATGCCCTTTGAAATCCGTGGGAAGATCAAATACCAGCAGTCGAGAAACTCAATATAGCCATTTATCAAATATTGATAAAGTGAAAATACCGACCAAGTAATGTTCTGAATAAATTGACATGACCACATTTCCCATCAAATGTCGATGAAATGATGCCTAGCATTATTGCATGTCAAAGGTCGAATGCTTAAGTCTTAATGTTCCCAAGTAATCAAGGCTAAGTCACATTCAATGTGACATAAACAAAATCAATACCTTTACCTGTTGTCAGCCTTAAGGCCCAAATAAATATCAACCAATTAGACCCGATACAAATGCAAGTAACAGAATAATTTGAGTACCTTTAGCCAAAACCGATTTTCCATCACATTGAAATCCAATGCTATAATATGTCCAATTGTATCCAAAACTTTGTGAAGAGATAAAGACTGATTTAATGTAAAGTTCACAAAGCCATAAACACAATAATGATCAAACCCTTATAATATGCCAAAAACTAAATACCGAGAGTTTCAAGAACATTAAAAAACTATTCCTCATACCCATGCCACTGACTGAAAATGGATGACTATACCTTCGATGAATATCAAGAACATGTTTCAATTTCAAGATGCTTGTAACTGATCAAGCCATAATTAATCAACCTGTAGAAGAACTGAACATGCCAAACACTTGTAATCAAGTGAAATACTTAAGCATAAAATATCAAAATAGGAACATGTCACCTGAATAATAGAACATAGAATCTATAACCAGACTACCTCAACTGAGATCTACACATGGAGTTAAATTATCAGTACCACCATATATAGTAACAACTGTGAAGTAAATATGCCAATCAGGAAAGCAGATCAACTGAGTGAGTAACCAACAAGATACCAGAGTACCATATATTGCCATCAAGGAAAAATTTGCACAAGAGAGATTCAACATACCCTTCCTAAGAAAGGATTTTGATGTGTCATGCAGACACTAGGGTTGGCACTTGTCGGTATGACACATCCGCACCTATTGCTTATGAATTTCTTCACAAAGACATTTTTTATAGAGCGGTTCGAAAGAGCTTGGATTTAGCTTGTTACCTTTTGGGTCATTCCCACCTTTCAAAGTGGGGTGGAAGGCCCTCTAAAGGTATACAAAAGCAAGGAAGTATGTTTTTTTTTATCGCCCAGATTGCACAAAGTGCAAGGAGAGAACATACACAACGCCTTTTCCTCACACTTGCATGATGTTCATTTTAAGTCCAAAACCAAATGTGTGGGTGATTATACAAAATGCTAAAAGATGTTTTTGATTCTCAAGATAACCAAGTGGTGTGAGAGAAGATCATAGACACCTTGAAGCAAAATGTAAACCACAAGATAATGAAAACACTTTTTCTTTTTAACCCTCGGAGCAATATATGAAAAATACACTTGATGCAAATGTTAATTTTAGACCAATGAGGGAATATGCATGTTCTTTTTAACCAATGAGTGAAATGCAAATTAAGGTAAATTTAAGCCCAATGACGTTAGTAACAGAAAACCCCTATAGTAGGATATGCAAAAGATATAAATTGAAAATTTTGACTAAAACCCTAATTTTCAAAGATCTAATTTGTGTCTAATTATCTTTCATCCAAATTAAAAACATAAAGAATAGACCCCTATTATAATTCAGAGAGATTTCTAAAAATATATATATTTTTGAAAAATACTTTGATTTGCTCCCAAAATTATTTTTTCCTGAAAAATTATAAAAAATTCAAAACAGATCTAAAAAAAATTGATTTTTTTATTAAAGGCTCCTGACATCCTCACAAACCTGATCTTTTTTTTAGTAAAAATATCTGCAACCATTTGTGAGATATAATCAAATATTTCTAAAACCCTAATTTTCAAAGATTTGGTTTTGTCTAATTATTTTTCATCCAAATTAAAAACATTAAGAACAAAACCCTATTAGAATTTAGAGAGATTTCCAGAAATATAAACAAATCCAAAAAATTCACTAATTTTCTCTCAAAATTATTTTTTCATGAAAAATAATTAAAAGCAAATCCAAAAAAAATTATTTTTGGATTGAAGGCTCTTGATATTGTCCCCAACCTGCAAAACAAAATTTGTGAAAAGATATGTAGCCGTTTGAGAGATATGGTCAACTATTTCCAAACCCTAGGCTTGTGTCTCCAATCCTAGCTGCAAAATGTTAGTCTCCAAAATTTTGCATAAAATAACAATATAAGATTAGGAAAATCTACAAAAATTCATTTCACATTAGGTTCACCAATGTAAATTAGGGTTTAAAATTATCAATTAGACTATAAAGCATCTAAATCAAACCCTAATAAAAAATGAAGCACCAATAAGCATAAAAATATAAAAATATGGAACAATATTACCAAAAATCTTTATAACCATTGATGAACACCTTCATTGCACTTCTCCATTTTACTTGAATATGATAATTTCCCTTAGATTTTTGAGTATGTAAATAGGCCTAATGACAATGATAAAGAAAAATATTGAATATTCTCAATGACTATGGATGCACTTGACTTGATAGTAGACTCTATAACAAGATAGCATAAGCTTATGTAGACTCTAGATAGCAAGAGGTTGATGAAAAGTGACAATGGAAAGGTCTTTTATAGGAAATAAAATTTTCAATGAAAGGATAAGATTGAATGTCAATAATCAATGGCCAAGAATGAAAGATGTAGTATGGACTAGGGTTAGGGAAAATGATAAGGATTTGATAGTCAAGATTAAATTATAAATAATTTGATTAAGGGTGGAGGTTAATTGAGACATGGATAGATAAGGACTTGATGTGAAAGATAAGATTGGCACAAACAAAGAGGTGATAGGAGATTAAATAATAAAAATTATTTAATCTAGGTGGCTAATGAATAATTAAATATTTAAAATAATTATTTAATTATAAAGGAATGTGACAAAGAGGACCTTTTAAATTAAATAATGATTTAATTCAAAATTCAAGAGAGTGGACCAAATTAAATAAATAAAATTTATTTAATTTATGGCGAAAGAGACTAATGAATAATTAAATAATTAAAATAATTATTTAATTATAGTAGAAAGTGGTGTAAAAATTAAATAAATAAGAATTTATTTAATTTTAGAAAGAAAGGGACTTAATTAGTGATGTAATTAAATAAATTAATTAATTAATCAAGCAGGAATAAAGATTAGAAATGAATTAATTAAATAATTAAGATTATTTAATTGATAGAAGACTTATGAATTTAAATATAATTAAATAATTAAAATTATTTAATTATCAAGAATGACAAGGTGGACAATGACGAAGAAATTAGGAGTCACAGGCTTTAGGACAATTTTTATTATCTACAAAAGCATGTAAATGGTACATCCAACACCCAAAGTATGAATGCGCATCTTAAAAACATAGATTTTGCTAAGTGTTTGTGTGCATCATTGGGGGTTAGAGATCGAGGATACCCATTAAATTTTTCACCTCTATAAGAACGGTGGTAAGAGATATCTCAGATGGCTGAAACCCAAAGTTCATAACAAGATTTCATCAATTCATAAATGAAGGATTGGGGGTCAGAGGTTAGAATTTCAACTTACATCTTTCAGATGTGGTGGAACCCTTAAAATTTTCCTAGTTCCGTTAAGGTTTTTATGCTCAAACCCTGATAACTATTGTCTTATTTGTCCCTAGGGTTGGGTTTTTGCAAGTTATTCATACTTATAGCCATATTTGGTCTGTGTGCTTTTAATTTTGGGTTGACTGACGGTATCTGATTTCTAGTCATATCATAATCTCTTATGGCTTTAAGTTTTGTGTTCTTACTAGCCCCCCTTCTCTCTTTTCCTATCGTGGCTAGGTGCCCCCCTTCTTAAAAAAACTTTTTCCCATGTGCTTCAAACATTCCTTAAGTTGGGCTTTGAATGTTGTATCACCCATCGCCAGTTTGATTCTAACTTTCCATGTTCAACCTGCGATGAGCAATACCTTGTTTCTCGTCCGATCAGCCACCCTCGGTCCTTCACATGTTCGTTTTCTGTCGTTGGGAAGTAACGTGCGATGAGCAATGTGGTTAAATTTTTAACCCATCGCTCCATTTCTAACTATCACCAATTGTCTTGTGTAGATTATAGGGGAACCCGTGACCACCGATATGTAAGTGAATTTCCATCGCTGGGAGATATGGCTTCACCAGTTGACATTGGCCAAAGGAGGGACAACACATGACAAGCGATAAGGGATGTACTAGCGGCCAGGGGATTTGTTGTGATTGGCATCATTGTATATCCTCTATCACATATCATCCTTTGCATTTTGAATTGGAACCCGCGACTGCCAATGGGTTGAGTTTTTCCCCATCGCGCGGGCTTGATCTATCATGGGTTAGGATCATTTGGATGGGTATCAACAAGCAATGGGCGATGCGGTTGGTCACTTATGGCCAAGATCATTCTACGACCATGATCGATGGATGATGTCTCATTGTTAGCCTTGGTGCCATCACTTGATGAGACTCTTGTGGGAAGGATGAACTAGTGATGGGCGATGTGTTTCAGTTTGTGGTCCATATTTGCCCACGATTTTTAGGATCGATAGTGCGCATGTCAAGGATGATGGAATTAGGATGCACATGAATATGTGGTAGTTTTGAAGCATCTCCTCATTGTTTCTAAGTATGGCTGATAAGGCAAGTGGCGATCCTTAATGATCCTCATTGATCGAGTTTTAATCCTTGGCGATCAATGGCTGAGATGTGACATGCAAGTGATTGATTTTTTTAGTCACACGAGCGAACCAGGACGGCCATTAATTTCTAGCGTGCTTTCAATTCCTCTATTTAATGAGGATTGTTCTGTATATTTCTATTCGTCTATTTTTATCAATGCCTCTGGATAATTCTCACAAGTGCTAGGATAGTAAATTTTGTTGCTTGAGAGGTGGCATACTGGCATATTGATGCATATGGTGTTCTTGCTACATTTTGGTGACCTCTTCTATGTCTGGTGCTGGTGGGGCTCGCATTGTTTGCACATAGGATTTTTTTGTGGGTTGTAGCTAGTATTTTCCTTACATATCTAGCACTAGCTTGGTGTTGAGTATAAAATGAGTCGGTCAGTTTCTTCTACTACACTAGTGTGCAGGTCACGAAGGTTAAGTCTGTAGGATCCATTGGCCTATGAGCCAAAGATAAAACCCATAGTGGTAGAAACACCAATCATCCAGAGGGCTAAGAGGTCTGCATGCAAGAGGGCCGAGAGAACTATTGTCAAAATTACCTACAATCTTTGGAAAAGATCCTACTTTGAATAATTGATCAAAGTTGAAGGGAAAGGGCCTACTGTGTTTGTGAAAGAATTAATGAGACCAAAGGCAGACCCTAGGGTTTGTTCAGAGAAGCCCAACTCTTTGGTCATAATTACTAATAGCTCTTCTAAAAAGTGTGAGGGATTTGGCCGCAATGTTGGCTATTTCCCTGCTTCTCTAGTGCCCTATACTGACTCAGATGATGAGGTGGCAGTTGTAACTCCACTCTTTGTGAAGAGGCCTGGTGAGGGTGTTCACTCAGCAACAGACAAGGCTAGGTGACACTCGTGCTACTATTCTTGCTTGTGTTTGGTCCCTAAGTGATGTGGTGCGTACTTACAGCATGGCTACTTAATGGGTTTTGGTTGATGGCGGTGATGGTGACTCTTCACCCAGTTTTTGGTGATGTGCGCTTTTTGATGGTCGTGCCTTTTGGAAGGCTTGTGTGACATCTCTGACAAATGGTTTGGCGCCTATTTTTTCCTTTTTGCCTTTTGCTTTCTCATGGTGTGTAGATGATGAAAAATAACAGTTCGGGAATGAAAACCCATGAAATGAAATGAAATTAACTCTGAAATTATCAAAAATGTAACTGTAATGAGCCCTTTGCTTGTTTCTCCCTTGGCTTATAAAAGGGATTTCAAGGCTCATTACATAGGGTCGAGGTTTTGAATCTATAAGGGCTTAGGTAGGATATATAATACAAGAAAATAAGGTAGAAGGTATAATGAAAAGGCTAGAATATTGTCTTGGGTGCCAATTTTGTATGTGATGCTCTTAAAAGGGTTTTGTATGGATTTCTTATATCAAAAGCAAATTTGCAAAAGTGAAGCATGTGCTCTCCTATAAGTGACTCTTACATATTATAAATGGAAAAACCAAGCATTTCTTCATTTGTCTTCAATGGTTATTTGATTGTATGATCCTTTTCTTGTTTTAGATCAAGGGGTTAATTAAAATACTTGAAGGGGATTGTAGGTGTGTAAGTAATCGCTCAGGATTCTGATAAGAAGTATTGTTTTAGGAATTGTGATTCTTCGTAGTGTAAGGCATTATGGAGATAGGTCACTTATTTTATGGTTAATTAATTTATGCATTATTGATTGGCACATACTAGACTTTGTTCCCAATTGATAAGATAGTGGTCTGTTTGTTGTAAATTCTTGCAATCCAATGTACCTAAACTATCTAGTTGTGGATTCATAATGATGACAATGTTAAATCAAACTATATCTATTCCGAGATGCAAGTCCGAAACGTACCCTTGTTCCTAGTAGATAGATAATTATTTGTGTAAAGGTCGGCCACACTTTTTCTAAATAATATTTATTTATATGAGAAAGGAACATATCTGTGCAGAAGTGTTCATAGTTGTAGCATAATTCTTGTGAAAACAATCGGGAATTACCCTCCCTGGTTCCATAGAGCCTAAAGTGCAGGGGTTAAGGTTTTGAGAACATTTACCCATCGAGTTGGCCATTAATCTTTAGGATTCTTGGTGATGAAGGTTGGCTACCTTCTAGGGTCTTCCTAAGGTTTACAGGAAAAAATACCCACATAATGGCAACTCTGTTGGGGATAAATTCTATTCTCTAGATGCAGATCCTTGCAATACATAGTCAAATGGTTTGAATAGTGTGAGCATTTTTTTTCATACTTTGAAGAATTCTTGAGCCTGGTCAAAGATTTGGCTGCAGAAAATCTCAAAGGATCTGAAAATGACTCCACTGAGGAGTTTGACCCAGAACATGCTCATATGATAAGAAACTTCATATTATTTGAAGTTTATTCCTCTCAATTGGAGGTGGCAACTCTGACTAAAGAACCTGACAAATGATGTACTGAAGTTCTAGATCCACGAGCTTGAAGACAAAGCTAGGTGAATGTTGCAGGAAGGCCAGGCATTTCCATATTATAACAAAATCTTGATCATATTTATGAACAAATTGTAAGAATTCTTTTGTTTTCAAATGTAAATGGGTCCCAGTTAAGTGAAATGGCACTAGTTAAGGGAAGAATAGTTGAATTTTGCATGTTTCCAAAGGAATAATGTGAAATTATAGATTATTATGGAAGGAACATGTAAACCTTGATCTTAAGCAAATAGTGTATAGAGTTTATAAAAAAGAGGCTTGAAATTTCCTTTTGTGAGAAAAATTTGAATGTCCCTCGCAAAGGTACAACAAGATGTCTTTTCAAACCATGTTTTTTGATGAATATTTAAGTAATGGCCCCCCTGTCACATTAGGCAGGTTTTAATAGTAAAAGGTAAAATGCCTTGGTTTTCAGTGGTATTTGTGGTCGCCCAAATGTTGTACCACACAAGATTAGGGATAAGATACCAAAATTCAAAGGTGAACAAACTGAGTTAACAAATCAACATCTACAGAAATTTGTTCATGTGATGGGTGATTATGATGTGGTATTTGAAGATGTAGTCATGAAATTGTTTGTTGTATCCTTAAAAGGAGATGCAAAAGATTGGTTCTCATACCTGTCTACATCCTCAGTACACTCATGGAGAGAGTTCAAATTGATATTCATGGAGCATTTTGGAGAGAGGATTGATCCAGTCTTGGTCAGGCAAAAATTTATGGATATGGAGAAGGATAAAGATGAGCTAGTTCCCTCTTTTAATATTAGGTTTTCAAAGGTAATAAGAGAGATCCCTACACACATAAGGCCAAATGATGCTGAATATTTGGTTGTGTATTTAGGTGCATTTGATAATAGATGGGTTACTTATTAAGAGACAAGGAACCCACAACATTACACCAAGCATATCACATTTCCATAGACATTGAAAATAGTTTGAAATACTCAATGATGAAATGATGCCTTAATGTTTGTGATGAATATCCTAGCATTCCTCGTACTACTATGACTTATAAATCAATAAATAGAGAATTAAGGAAAGGAGATGAGATTCCTGCTATTTCAAGTTCTTCATTAGTGCCACAGAGAGATCGTGATGAACCTGAAGGGGAATGTGTGCCTAGTTGTAGAAGAATTGACCAAGTTACTGCAATTAAAGGGTTGTATGGTCTACAAAGTCATGAAGGTGAATCTCTTGACCATATTTTCTCTAGATATATTGATTCATTGTTTAGAATACCTAAGAGTGTTAGACCCACAATCTCAGTGTGCATTGATTTATTTTGTGAGTTGTATCAATCTAGGTTGAGTGCTTTACCAGGGGATTTGAAACCTCACGCCTTGAGCCCAATAATTGATTGGATAAGGGTTGTTGAGGGAGCCCATGATGAATACACCAGACAACTATAACCTCATAATGTTATTAATGAGGCCCATTATCAAGAGGATCGGGAGTTTTTGCATTTGGGCCAAGATGATGTGTCAGAGCATGGACCATTAACTGATAATTTTGTTTGTCTTGCAAGTAATATGGATGTTGAGTCACATCTTGGAGATAATGAGGCAATGCATGATTTACAGCCTTTGAATGCTATTGAAAATAGGTAGAAGCAGGGGAGGGTGCCACATTTTAGTTTGACTAGAGATCTTGATGTACATACCAATGGTTCATCTGGTGATGAGTTTGATTTAGAGTTATGTTTTGTTGGTTATGAATCATCTTATGAAGTAGAAATAGAATCTATGGCCTCAAGTAGAGGATATGTTGGTAGTCTTGAGGAGACACAAATGATTAAAGATGAACGATTTTCTTCATATGACGAATTTTCAGAGTGTGGATCCATAATTTTGAGCACACGTGATGAGGATGATTCTGAGAGGATCCCCTTTTGTTATTCCAAGGAATATGACATGGAGGGTTGTGATCCACATGTTATGGAAATAGGGAAAGTTGTCCCTATAATGAAGATATGGAAGAACCCCCTATATGATGAACCTTCACCGGAAGATGAGGTGATGGGAAGTGATTTTTCTTGGTGTACGAATAACCCATTGTTTGTTGCAAATTCTAATGATCTCTTCGAAAATGTGTCTTGTAAGGATGTTCAAGACAATGGTAGTGTAGAAATGACTCAAATGTTACCCTTCCATAGTGAAAAAGAGGATATACATTCTAGTAAAGGAGAAAGCTTATCTCTAGGCAATTAGCTTGTGGATCCAGTGTTGGTCCTGATATGTAGTGACGAGCCTTCAGATCATGAGGATTTGGCACGATTGTTTAATCTGGATGAAGAACAAGTAGACAGTGTGGATATCCTGACATGTGTTGTTAACCAATATGAATGCACACTCAATTGTTTTATAGATACCCCTTGGCTATTGGATATTATCACTGAATTTCTCCCACCAAATGATGACAACACTCACCCCAACTATAATGAGGATGTTATTGAGTATGAATCATTTCTCTTTGGCATCACAAAGGTTGATTCGAGTATGCATCAATGTATGTGTTGATGCCAAAAGTTGGCAAGGTAACAGAATCTATGGGAAACTCAGTTTTTGGGGGGGACCTATTGCACCAAATTGAGTGACCTCCAAATTTTAAAGAAGTCAGCTACTTCTGTAACTGGGGTTTTGAATGGGAAAAAGGAAGCAAATATGAAAAATAAAAGATCTAACTAGGGCGGTACGCCAAGATTTAAATTTAAGGCATGATAGAATTATCTCATAGATATGGCCTAAGGGCCCGTTAGGAAATTTTCTATGTTCGAAAAGAAAACTATCAAAGAAAAAGACCTGAATAATTAATCTCATAACATAAAATCATTTGGATAGAGTTTTTTTGAACAGAAAGAATCAAAGACATGGTTCCAAATCAACATCCTATTCAAATCATTAAAGTTGCAAATAAACTATTCAGAAACAACATGGTATAATGTTATCAATAGTTTAAGAAACAAAAAGGCCAAATTACAAGGGTATAGTCTATGAGTCTTTACAACTATCTAACAAAATAGAGGCCTAGTGTCTCCTAAATTCTTTTACTACATTCTGAAATAGCACATAGTGTTTTTCTTTCCCACCTAAAGAGTTCTTTCTTCGGACCAAGAGCTCCTTTCTCCTTTGGGAGGAGTAGTATATATAGCCAAGAACATCCACCACCTTCGAAGCTTGTAACATAAATGATTCCCCATCATGAATCATAATGCTTGCAACAATCATTCATCATGAAAGATTCTTGATCATGAACCGAGTTGCTCGTTGGTCAGGTACTTCCCCTATGAATGATGGAAGTGGTCTCGCCTTGTCCTATGTAAACAATTTTTGCCTAGAGTGGAGGTTGGCATAACACACGGTGCAAAATGGCAGCTAGGCATTTGTGTCACTCTTTCTTTTTGTTTACCATGCTGAGAGGCACGTGGCGGCTCTTCGCAACACATAAATCATCCTCCTCATCCTTTCCTAACATTTTGTGATGAAGAGACATGTGGCAGATTATTTGTTGTCGGCATGGTTTGTGGGGCCCAATAGAGTTTTCTAAGATGAAGGATATGTGGCAAGCAATCGAGGCCCGAGAGAGAAGAGAAGGGAGGCATCCTTTCAGAAAGCAATTTAGCGACATGCGGTGGATTGGTGCAAGAAAGTTGAAAGGCAAAGCTAGGTGCCAAATGCATTATTGGCGAGCTCAGAAGGTAGGAAAAATATTAAAAAATAACCACAGCTTTTAAATATCCACAGCTTTTGGCGACTACCAGGGGTGTTTCACCTACGAAACGATGAATCCAATTTTTTTTGGTTTCACATAACAAAACTTTATTCATTTGGGCATTGGAGTCATAGTCCAAAAAGGGCACCCTACAAGGGAAGCCAATCGGCCTTAGAAGGTGTTGATATGGTGCGCAAGATCCCATGGGCCTCATGTAAGTCAATCACTTCCTTGTAGGATATGACCGAACATTTTCCCGACTCATCCTCAAGCTGGAAAAGTAGCCACACAATCTGATTGATTACACCTTCAATTTCCTTGGTGGTAGGAGGTTGGATGAAACTCTAAAAAACTATCAGGTCCTGCTTCCTAACCTTAATTTCGGCCGCAATCTATTCTGCAGTAGCCACAAATTCATTTGGAAGAAAAGGAGAGGGCAAACCCATTTGGGCTAGTTGGGAAAGCCTTGCCCGAAATCCGTCCATAGTCTGCTCTAATCTATTCAAACATCTCTGAGCATGGAGAGTGGCCTCCTGGCAGTAGATAAAACTTCTCGCAACCTCAACAACTATCCTCCGATCCCTGATCCCTGCTCATTCCAAATCTTCGCTCGACATTGTATATAGCTTATCTAGTAGCCTCTTCACATCAGGGACCTTTTCCTCAATGAATTGTGGGAATTGCTCCATCGTTCCACAAACCTCTTTGCACAAATCTGTAGCTTTTTCCATGAGTCAGAGTGTGGGTTGTAGGGTATGGCACAAGGCTTTGACCCTTTCCTAGTAGGAAGTGTACAGTTGTTGAGCTACCGAATAGAGGTATGATTATGGAGTGAGGGTTTGGGTGATGCTCTTCAATTGGCTAATCTCAGCATCCTTCATCGCAATTTCCTATGTTAACCCCTCAACTTGTTCCATGTCAAAGATGAGCTTCTCTTTTAGGTCATTTTGTGTGGCCAACCATTTTTCTTGAGCTTGGTCTCAGATGGCAAACTCTTGATCCAAGGTAAGTTTGAACTTCCTGAGATCCCCTTGGAGTTCAGCTTGTGCACTTGCTTGGTTTGCTTCTTTTTCTCATATTGTCTACTCAAGATGGTCAGTCAGCTACTTTAACTCTCTGATATTTCATTGCACTTCCTCTTTTGATCAAGCTAATTTATCGAATAACTCATGATTCCTTTGTTGCAGCTCGGCTATCCAACCCGATTCCTGGGTTTGCAGTTTTTCAAGCTCTCTTTGTAGGCTAGCCTGTTCAGCCTATGTATTTTTTGTGATGTGTACCATTTCAGCTTCCTACACCTTTTCTTTAGTCAACACAACCTCTAGCCTTTCCTTGACGTCCCTAAGCTCATCCTCCACCTTTTAGAATTTGTTCCCAGACTTAAGAAAGTCAATAGTCACCACCCATTGCGTCTCCTCCAAGAGTTCAACTTTATCTTGTGGACGGGTGACACGTAAATCCAGTCCGATGACATGGATGTTAATAGTCATCAGGTTGCATTTCTCCCTGTGGTTTGACAACATTTAGATTTAGGGTTACGAAATACAATGATTGTTGGGCCTCGTTATAATTCATGTGGACCATGGGCTTTTTTGCTCTTTTGGCATCTTTTTATTGTCACTTCTGAAGTCGGAGAGCTCGAGCCTACCTCGTTATGTCGCTTTAGGACAAGAATTGTGTTGACGATCTGATTCATTCACCTGCAAAGGGAACACCCAAAGGAACAACAAAAGGGAGAGAGAGGTGGGTGACCTTGGATGTTTTCTTCTTTGGAAGGACTATCGCTTGTGGAGAAAAAGGAAGAATATTCCACATCCTAGGTGATACCATCATGGAGGGGCTCATGGATAATGGTGGGGGGTGAGTTGGATATTCTAAACTTTTCTATTTGTGAAGGTTGGGTTGGAGCCAACTCTAATGATGCAGCAGAGATGATAGCTTTAGATACCATTGGTCTAGCTGATATGGGTGCAGATGAGGAGATAAATGGGGTGGAAAAAGGGGCTCTGACTAGTGATGGGGAAGCCCGAGGGGGAGTGAAATTCGTTTGTCCAATATGAGAGAATGGGAGAGGACCTCTCGTAGCCATTGTAGAGGGGACATAGAAATATAGTCCCATACCAAGACTGATAGGTATTGTAGTGACCAAAGGGGAAGCAAAAGACTATAAGCCAAGGAGAGGGGAAGAGAACGATACCTAAGAGGTTGACCTTCTTTCCAACCCTTGGTCGACTATAGCCTCTTGCAAACTACCAATGATATTAGCATTAGTGCATTGTCCTACGTTTGACAAATAGTTCTCCACATATACCAACTCTGTCAGTTGCTGCACTGTGCCAATGTTAGCCCCTGTCACTATTGATCGAGATTGTGAGGACCCTGATCGTGAAGTACGCATACACACACTCCTCTTAATCATAGTGTTAGGCTAGACCATTGCCTTTTGTTTGAGATTTCCCTTATCGGAGCGTGGTGAGGCATCTTTGGGGTTGGGTCCCTCAACATCACTTGTGTCAGAGCATGGATGATTCTTATCCCAGAGGGAATCAAATTGGTCATCAGCATCAAAAATTGATGAATCCTAGAAGGGGACCTTGGGGTTCTTAGTCTCCTACAGTAGATCCAAAAGTCATTTATCTTTTCTAGATTCCAATTCTCTTTTACCAAGCGACCTCGAAGGGCATTGCCTATACAACTATTTTCATCAACATTTCCTTTGATGAGGTAGAAGCAAAGCCATGGTGGGCTCTGATTATCTATTGGTATGAGTGCCAAGTTCACCCAGAATCCAATGTCATCTTCAACTGGATTTCTTCATGCTTCCCAGTATGGCCGAGGACTATGCTTTACCTTAATAGATAAGTCACCTAGGTCATTCTCAAGGTTGTAGTCCCATTTTTCATAGATAAAAACCAACCCAAGGTGTTCCAACTTAGCCTCAAGCAACTTTTTCAACCTTCTCTTTACCATGATCACCATTTTGAAGCTCATTAGGCAATCGAAGCATGTTTTCTTTTTCTTCTTCACATCAAAGCAAAAATTTCAGTCCATAATAGTCATCTTTCAGAAGACTTCAAGGGCTAGAACCCGATCAGTGGGGGATGTAGGAAGTCAGATCGAATCTTTGCAAAAACTGTGCACTCGGACACATGTGAAATCCTCACTAAGGAACCAGTCACACTTTGGGAATAGGGACCGTATCCAGATGGTTTGATCACCCGATAGGCGATAATAATCACCATCTTCACCTAGGTTGCACAAAATTGGATCCAAGAATTTCTCTAAAAATGTGTAATAGTCGTAAGTGGAATAGAGGATGGGAATCCATAACAAAGCTACTTTCCAGCGCTTCTTCTCATCAAATATTGATAATTCTAATTTTTCCTCGAAGAAATCGGGTTTTGATGTGGAAACATATAGGCAAGGAGAGATGGATATCTGAATTTTCCCATAGTCCCAAACTCACTGATCTATTTCTTTATGTCCCTGATAGCCATTTCTGTGAAGTCATACCAGAAAGGTTCCCTCTGTCTCCTGAGTTGGAAACCAAGGCCCATACGAACTTCAGACATGATTTCATCGTTATCAAAACCGCACACAAAGGATATCATAGAGAAGGCATCCTTCATGTCTGACTTCCTTTAATCACCATAACGATTCAAATTCCTTAGTGGTTGCTTGCTTTCCTGGGGCCTTCCGGTCTCGATATTGTAAAATTCCTGGGCTTGATTCTGACTTCCCCAGTATTCGACACCTTTCCTTTGGTTAAAATACTCCATTTGCCACTCTTTGGTGCCAACCTTGGGAATTCATAACATGTGCCTAAGGGCATCCACAGTTAGCACTACTCTCAATTTGCGACCTTCAATGGCATTAGTCACCGCATTGAAGCATCAAACACTTTCATGAATCATTTTTGGGCAGTGGGGTACATAGGGAACCATGTATTGGGGAAGCCCGCTTTACCATTGCTTGAATGATAAATGGTGGTCTTGGGATTTCTTCATCCTTGCAAAAGTATCCTCCCTCAAACCCTTAGGGTTAGTCTTGAGGATGGGATCATAGATATTATCCCATTCTTCCTTTATCATATTAGCATCTCTGATTGTACCCTTCTTAGCTGGCCATGTGCGGGGCCATTTTGGTTTTGCAGGGATTCCTAGCGTAGCATAGGACTATTGTTCCTCAAAGATATTGACCATAGGCGCACTGATTATTGTGTTCGTCGAGCTTTGAGATGCTTTTCTTGATTCGCTCACCTGTGGGTTTTGGGTTGCTTCAAGGGTGGCCATTTTTCTCCAAACCTTTTGAAAATTGCTTAGCATTTATCAGCGACTCAGTAAAAACTTACACAACTCTTGTAATTTTTCTTTAAAAAACTTCTTTGCTTTTAAATAGTTGCATGCAACATTTTAACTCTTTGTCCTCCTCTAAGTGGAAGATGATGGTTGCTTTTTCCTGCATTAAATTTGGCATGTACCACTGACCTTTGAGTTTATGTAAGGAAAACCTCTTGCTTTTTTGAAATGATAAGACTTTATGACGACCCAAAGTACTTGCAATTTTTATGCAATTTTTTCTTGGCAATTGGGTCATCAATTTGAAAGCATGCTAGGTGTCGTGTGTTGTGGAAATTAATACCCTAGACAAAATTATCACGCCAAAGCATGCGACAACCATTACTTAGATCTATATCTTTTCTCGGGCTCTGAGTAGCACCTAGAAGGACGACACCTCATCGTCCGGTCGAAAAGGATTGCCATTAAACATTGCCAGTGGCTTGTGCTAATTAATTAGCTTACTTGCATTAAATCATACTTGCGATCACCACTTGGTGCAAACCTCAAGTGAGCCTCGGTGCAATTCCCAAAGTAGTACTTGCCTAACCTCATGCTTTTGATATGTGAAATACCACGCTTATCCTTGCTACTTTTATAAATAGGCATCTAGTTAGTTAGGAGATTAACTTAGCAATTTTAGCAGAATCAACATTAGGCAATTGGCTTAGCAAGTGGTAATAGGGGTCCATGCAATATTTGCATAGAGTTTGCATTTAGGTACCTTGCTTCAGCTTTCTATTCTGACAGTCTAATAATTTTTTACACTATGGACACCCCTATTAGACTCATCTCCCACAAACCTCAAATGGATTTTCTGGGGAAGGTTTCGACTAGGTGTTATAACGGATGACGAAGAATAAGCATTCCTTGGCCATTATAGCTATGAAATGGGTCCTTGGTCGTGACTGTCTTGAATATGAGGGAAAATATAGGGTGAATACTAACGTGAGTTCTCACTTCATGGCATCACTAATCAACATCGGAGCTCCCAAACCGTTGATTATTCAGTTGGTGATGACAGTGTTCCCGAAGAAGTACCTAAATGGCCTCAGAGAGGTGTTGGTGCACGCTGCATTTGGATGAATCCCAGCTGCCAGAAACTTTCGCCAATTTTTTGAAGAGGATGCGGTCGTCCCATGGTTACCGATTCTAAGTGGTTTTTACCTTCAGTCATAAGAGGTTCATCATCAGAAAGCCACTCATGCCTGCTATTTTCTGCTTTGAGTTTACAACATGGTGCCCTTTTTCAACATTGATTGGTATACAGATTTTAGGAGCCTAGTGTTCCCGACACCACCTATTGATACTTCTTTGGATGAAATTGTTGATGAGGATGAGGCGATGCTCGATGATGCCGATGCCATTTCTCCCATTGAATATTGAGATTCTTATCTTTCCCATTTCTTTAAGACCGAAAGTTGTTTAATATTTTTGTATATACCCTAAGAAAGGATTTATATCATATATATAAATATATACTCCTCTAAACACGTGGCTTTTGAGCCATTTTTCTGTTGTAATTTTTTTGAAGTATATAAATATAATGAAGGCTAAGTTTATATTTAATATCTCTAACTTGTTGCATGATTCTATCACTTTGGGCATTTTCTTTATTCTTTGTATGCATTGTGGAATTTCATTTTGTTGTGTTACTGATTAGAAAGATCGGCCGAACAAAAATAAACATGCATAATTACATATTTACATGGTAGGATTACTTGCATGAGCCTTTAGAATTTTAAAGTGAATTCCCTTAATGGGGAACCCTTGATGACGTTCCTTCCCTGCTTCCTAATCTGAAAGCGTCATCTTGCTTGTTTTGCTATTTTCTATGAGATTAGTTTCGCAGAGGGTGGTGAGCAATAAATCCTTGTTGGCGCTTGCTTTCATTTGTAGAAATTGGCACATAGGTAAATTCCTTCATTTTTCCTTTGTGTTGGAAAGCGACCGATAATCCCATTACATTTGGCCAAGGAGGTATCTTGCCTCGGCACTAACCTCGTCGACCCTTTTTGTTTTATTAGTGCCTCAACATTTGCTCTTTCTAGCCCTTTTATTTGGCACACTGATTTGGTCTGTTTCTTTGTTGCTTTCATGGGTTGGATAATGTCGGGATCGTGTCCTCTTAGTTTGTTGTACGACTAGGTAGACAACCAATCACCTTCCCTTTGACGATGTATGTGGCTCCTTTTTCCATGATATAAGATGCTTTTTTCTGATTCAAAAATTGTTTTCCTTTCTGTTTAGACCATCCATACAATTATCTTATTTTGCTGAGTTCTTTCTCTTATTATTTCTAGCATTTTCAAAAGGGGAACCCTCGAGAGTGGTCAAATCCTTTTGAAGTTCATGGAATCCTTGCAGGATGCCTTAATTTTTGTCATTTGTGGTGGCTCGTTCCCTTCCTTGGTTGGTAGCCTCTTCTGACTGCAAACTGGTCTAGGTGATAGGTTTGTTGTTGTTGAGTACTCACCAATACTGGCCATCACTCTTATCTATGAGCTGAAATTTTAAGTCCCTAAAGTATTGGCTTTGCATAGGGTCAGGTGCTAGTTTAGATTGGGATCCAACCTTGGCCATATCCTTCATGTCATCATTCTGTTCCTGAGGGACAACTTGGATATTGTAGGTTCCAAAGCTTTCAACTAGGTCCCAGACCTCTCCTTCAGATGATCTTGTATGATCATCCCTTGTAGTCTCGATATCCAGGGCTTGGTTCCGCATTTGTTCAAAAACTTTGAATGAATCCACACCTTGTTACTTTACTAAGTCCCAACTTTTTATGAAGCCTTTATTTTCCATCATGACACTAGAACAAGATGATCGGGGTCGGGAAGGTCTGGCTATGTCTTTGTCAATCGGGGTGGTCGGATCATTTTTGGTTTTCATACTGCTCTTGCATTCTATATCTTTGAAGTGTGATGAATGCGGCTCAGTTTTTGAACTTCTTTCGGGTTTTTGTACCCTTTGGCATAGCCTGATCTTCGTCATAAATGACAAAATTTTCCAGTCCAATGGCATGATAATTGTTGAAAGGGTCTTTATTAATGAATTTTCTCAGGAGGACTTCCTCTTGATCGGTCTGATCTCCTATAATTTCTTCATCCTCAAGAAGTTCGGTGCAGTAAATTTCCTCCTAGTGATAGAAGTGTGGGCGGACTCAAATATTTTCATAGCTTCATCTACAACATGCTCTGAATGTAGAGGTTCTAATACTAGCTTCATTTTAGCCCCATGCTTGATCCTTATAATCAAGTGTGACCAATCTAAAGAAAGGTATCCACCTAATTTAGCAGTGAACTCCCTAGATAGGCATAGATTGAATATTGGGAGAATATCAATGATCATTGTATCCTGCTTGACTGTGATAATTGGGCAAGCGAACAGGGTCAACGAGAGGTTTTTAATGACTCCCATAGTATCGACCATATTCCCATCTAACTACATGACTCCTTTCTTCAATGGTTCGTAGGTCAACCCTAGGGCTTTAGCTATCTACCTGGGCATGACTTTGGTGCTTGTGCCAGAGTCGATCATGGAGTTGTGCAACAATTTTTGACCTATAACAAGGGTCAAATAAAATGGCTTCGGCTTTGGTTCACCTTTGTCAATTTTGAATGCTGATTTCTCTTCTTGATCTTTAATAGAGGCTTCTTCTGTGATATTTGTGAAAACTTTGGTCGAAGGTGATTGATTAATAGCTTCCTCCTGCAGCAGTTGCTCTCTTGGTTCTATAATCGACCCTTCTTGGAGAGCCTTTTGTAGCAAATTCTTTTGCTCCAGAATGGCTAAGATTTCCCATAGGGAAATGTTAGAGAATGATTTTTTCAATTGTTCCACTACGTCAAACTATGGCAGCCTTGGAGGTTCTTGCCTTTTGGCCCCTGTTGTTATAATTTCCTTTGTTGATGGATGTGATGGTGCCACTATAGAATTGGTTGCTTCAAATGTGAACACTGCCTCTTCTCCTTCCATCCATGAGAAAAGGGCATGGTCAGGAGCTATATCAATTTCCTATTCTAGGGACATTCCTTGCATCTGAGCAGTGAATACCGCATTTTCCATTTGTGGGGAGGTGTATGCATAGTCTCATGCTCTGATGTTGCATCTTGGCTGTGTTGTGCCACTATGTTTTGCTATAGATTGTCATGTGGTAAATTTCAAGGCATATGTGAGTCACCGCAAGGAAAACACCCAGGGTTTCCATCATAAATCAAATTGTTTTGTCCTATAGTCAACTCTTTGTCTGAGCTTAGGTTGGAATTTGGTAACGGAGTCGGTACCGATACTATTTGACTTGTTGTTGAAGCCTGAGGATATGTGAAAGTGCTTCCTTGGAACTGATTTTGTTGGTAAGAAGGCCTTTTTCCTTGATAATTTTGAAAGGTTGGCTTCAGAGGAGCGGCCTGGTTGCGCTTGATGATATTTATCTCATTGGCCATAGCTCATAACATTTCCTTTATGTCGATTGCTTCATCCTTCAAAGGATTAGATAAAGTACTCTCAGGTGTGCTCACATACGTGTACATAGATTGTGAGGAAGCAACTGGTGCGGTAGGTAACATTGCATGCGGAAAAGCTAGCATCTTGGGGAATATAGGCATAGTGAGCTAAGACAACAACTTCTCGGTGTCAATTAGATTGTTTTATGATTTAATTACAATACTATATGCATCTAGTAGCGTGGTTTCGTCGAGTGATTCAACCATCATGGAAATTTCGGCATTAATGGACTTCAGATAAAACATGA